>JAGXCT010032519.1:0-10697 GCA_022495035.1 Philopotamus ludificatus
ACGGTCCGCTACTTTCGCACGGAACTTTACCCGGAGTCCGGGAGGTTTTCACACACCTTAGGAGTTTGTTTTATATGTCAGATATGACATCGTTACGTTCGACCATCCTTTTGTTTTATTTGACAACATCTGGAAAAAAACCTTTATTTCATTTTTATTTCTTTTTGGCATTGGTGTGAAGTCATTAATAATCATTAAGGAATTATCAATTAGAAAAAACTTTAAAGACAATACACATTTATAATGGAAAATAAACTTTTCAATGAGATTTTTTTTTACGAAATGCCATTTTCATTAAAAAAACGGATAATATGATTATCTAATATTAGAATATAGTTAAAATATTTTAGTTATTATAGTCGCTTTGATTTTTTCAATTTAAAAACAGATCGGTTTACACTGATAAAATATTTGATTATGAAATTAATTAATTATTATTTTTATTGATTGTAATAGTTTGCTCGATAATATTCTTATCAAAAAAATATCTAAACAAAATTAGTAATCACGTCTTAAATATTTTGATTTTTCATTTATCCATTGTTTTTACAAAAAAAATGCAGATACGATGATGTAAACAAATCTCCTCCATAGTTCATTTATGTTACGTCAAGGATATGTTTTTATCATCTAGCATTTTATTTTATAAACGACTGTACGTTAGTGTTGTGATGATTTGAGCAATCATACAAATCTAGATGATGTTAAAAAACGATATGTAATCTTTCGAATATACACTAAATTAAATAATCAATGTCATATTTTATGATAAAATCAAATTTGATAATTTATTTAATTGCATTATTTACTTTACTTATTATTTATTAGCATTCAAGTAAGATTTTGCATTATCAGGATATTTTTTTTCAATTGAAAGTTATTATTTTTTTCAAAGGTTGGTGCCAAAGTAATTGACGGTTTTTAGCAAAAATATTAGTATTAATATTTTAAAAGTAATAATATTTTCAGTACATAATTTCTAATATGAATTTCAATATCAATCTAATATTCATTTTTTATATTTTTCTATATATCCATTTTTTATATATATTCCTGTTTAGATATTATTTTTTATGCATTTTTCCCCCAATCGCAGACGCTGATGCACAGTTGACTCGATGCCAAGTAAGGCCGGTCACATTTTCTCGCCGTGGTTCGAGAGGAGGAAACAGATAAATGTGCTCTGTTGAATTACGCCGTGATGGCCGACTAAGAAAAGGTCCTCTTGGCAAATTCTCGGACAATATATAACACTCAAGTATTATTATATTCATGTTTACTATATATAATTCATATAACATATTTTAGTTAGTAGGAAATGAACATTCAGTAAATTAAATAATAGTATAAAATTAATTCTATCGGTCATAATTTTATATTTTTATAATTATTTATTGGAGTTTTTTTATTTGTTGGAGGTAATAAAAATCTGATTTGATAATTTTATCGCTAAAGATTACATTCAACAAGATTGTCAATTTATAAACGAATGCCGATATATTTTTTTTACGCTGCACGTTTACGAACGGTAGCCCTTTCGTAAATGAGATTGCCACAGAAATCAATTTTAGGTATGCCAGATGGATAACTAGATATTTAATTATCTGTCGTTTAATGGGGTTTTTAATAATCTTATAATTTCACTACTTGAATTCAAAGAAAAGAAATTTTATTTTCCTTCCAACTGAAAACACGGGTTTGGTTTGCCAACCACAGGCTTGGAACCTTCACTGTCATTGTAATATATTTCAGAGAATTTTCAATTTTTGCAATAGAAATACTTTTTGTGCAAATTGTCCAAGATTAAAATGAACAATATTGATGGATATGGATGTGGTAACTTTTACTTATAACAAATAACAAATAGATAACAAATAATAATTTCCAATAAAAAATCTTTTCGTGAGATTTTATAAAAATACCAGTGCATTGATCTGTTTGATCGGTTCCATTAAAAAATATATATTTGTTTTTGAAAATACTGTGTAAAAATTTGATAATTGAGGTTGTTTTTTAATATGTTTAACATTTAATAAACAACAAACACAACATTTTTCAACAGTTTTTTTTTAATTCTCACAGTATGTTGGAATTAATGCCCATTCATATAGGATTATAAAACTCATTCAATCATTTAATCTTTTTAAATATCACACTACATAAGCTAATAATAATAATAAGCTAAAAAAAATATGAAAGAACACCTAATTACCTAATATCACTAAAAATGACAAATATAATGCGTGTCAAATCTTCGCAACATATTGTCATAGATTAACCCATAAAGCAAGTTGTGAATATAACATTATATTCATATTATCTGTATTTGTTTATCTATAAGTATGCTTTAATTATTTTTATTTACAGTTATTATTATAAATTAAACAAATATATTGTGCAATGACGATCTTAAAGAATAGCTTACTATTATTAGCGAGATTGTCCAGCGTCGGATTTTCCTCCACTAAGAATTCTATTGAATTATTGAGACAACCAGTTCGTTTTATTTTATGATTTTTATATTTATTTTAAATAATGTTCTATAATTAATTTGTTGACTGTATATCTTTAGGGAATATTAAACCGGATGCAACCTGCAATATGCAGACAAATCTCAGAAATACAGAAGAGATCTTATTTCACTCACCAACTATGTCAAAATCTCGATTATCTCACCAATAATGTTGGTATACGGCCGAGAGTGAATCCAAAAACGATGAAGTAAATATTTGTAATATTACAATAATTTTAAATAATGGTTTTGATAATTATAAATATTTTATTAGGCTCGATGTTCCGATAGAAAGACCTCTGTGTATAATGTTATGCTGGTTGGGTTCTACGCCGAAACTTATTAGTAAATATGCAGATATATATTTAGAACAAGGATATGATTTAGTTACAGCAAAAGTGCCAATGTTTCAATGTTTATTTCCGGAAGCTGGAGCTTTAGTAAGAAACTATCATATTTATAATATTGTAATATAATGCATACTAACTATAATTTTCTATTTTAGCAATCTTTCAAAAATTTACTTCTTTTTATGGAGGAGAATGATAATTTCAATCCGTCCATGCTTCATGCGTTCTCCATAGGTTCTTTTACATGGGCTGAAATTTGTGTACTTGTAAAAGAAGATCCAGAGAGGTAATTTTTTTTAATTATCGATATTTTTTTTATTGTTTTATTTTGATTTTTTAAGTGTTTTTTAATATTTCATTCATTATTCATTTATATTATAAGGTTTTTACCGGTCATAAATCGTTTTGAGCTTCAAGTTTGGGATAGTATGGTAGACATAGATGAATTCAGAATCGGAGTATCAAGAGCATTTTTTCCCAATAATGTTATCTTACGAAATATATGCTATAAATACATAACGTATGTATTTTAAAAATTGTAATTAATACATATATTTTCAAATGCAAAAATATATAATCAAGTACATTATGTATTTTCTTCAGATTACACCAAAAAGTATTCTTTGAACAGTGCACAACATACTTTAACAGAGCCAGTTCAAACATTCGTGGAAATTTATGCAAGTCAGATACTTTAATTCTTTGTAGTGATGCAGATGTGGTCGGCTCGAGCTCGGTGAGCAATGCATATGCAGAGTCTTGGCGAAAAATGGGGACCGATGTAATTATGCGTTTCTACTTTTAAGATCTAAATACATGTATTCACAAACATAAATATATATATTCTCTTTGTTAGGTCACTGTAAAATGCTGGGAATCATCTCCGCATGTTGGACATTATCGGTACTATCCGGAAGAATATTTAACTACCATCGGAAATTTCCTGGAAAGACATAATATGCTTCACAATAAACCGGCATTGGAACATAAAATAGCGATGATCAGACATCAAAAGAAGACACAAATATAATATATTTGTAATGTTGTATACTGAGTAATAACTTAATTTAGAATTAAATAGAATAAAATGTAATACATTACATTGAAAGTGTATCATATGTTTGTTAAATATGCAAAAAGTATTTTTATATCAGAATTTATTATAAATAAATTGTAAATATTTATTAATATTAATAATTTTTTTCACATTAATTTTTTAATAATTATATTGTTTTGAAATTAATGAAATAAATATATATATGTATGAAATAGTTTTATTATTATCTGGTATTAAATAATAACTGATAAACATGTATCTAAATAGATAATTAAAATAAATCACAATTTATATATAATCCGTAATAATTTTGTAAGCTTCCATCTGTTTATTATAAAAAATAAACAATGCACTTGACTAATATCACCATGTATACTTAATTGTGATCTACAATCTACATGTATATCTTGTCTACTAAGATATGCCTTAAAAGGTATTTGTAAATTCGTAATTCTTTTATTAAAATATAAAATCTGTTAAATCCGCAAATCGATATATTTACATTAAAAGTAGAAAATCTTCAACGAATTTAAACAAATCATATAATACACTCAACTTATGTTTACACGGTAGCAGCGGCGCACCGATAAAATGTGTGGCGCCTGTGTGCAGAAATTTAATTAGCCCTTAACCCCCCCCCCTTTACAATAAAAAAAACATTTTATGAAATGGAATTAAGATTTTTTTTCGATTTTAAGAAAGTTTAATGAATTATTATTTAATATTTTTGCATACATGTATATCTTGTCTACTAAGATAAACCTTAAAAGTTATTCGTAAATTTGTGATTCTTTTATTAAAATATGAAATCTGTTAAATCCGCAAATCTATCTATTTACGTTAAAAGTAGAAAATCACAACGAATTTAAACAAATATATAATACACTCAACTTCTGTTTACATGGCAGGAGCGGCGCGCCAATAAAATGTGTGGCGCATGTGTGCAGAACTTTAATTAGCCCCTATACCCCCCCCCCTTTACAATAAAAAAAACATTTTATGAAATGGAATTATGATTTTTTTATTAATATTAACCAGTCGCTTTAAGGTCTATATTTCCATGAGAAATGTCAACCTTCGTAATGAAATATGTTGTCGAGAACGCTTATTAGTTAATTAATTGTTATTGTCAATAACAATAAAAAATAAAAAAAACCAAAATAATTAATTTCCCTTAATTATTGATTTGCTATTAATGAATTAATATTTTACAATTTTCTCCTCATGGCGCCAATATTTCGGCGCCTGTGTGCGTCGCACAATTTCGCCATATTAAACATCTTAAGAGTTTGTTTTATATGCCAGATATATAACTTTGTTACGTTCGACCATCCTTTTGTTTAATTTGACAAAAGAACTTTTTTCTTTTTGGCATTGGTATGATGTCATTAATAATCATTAAGGAATTATCAATGAGAAACAACTTTAAAGACACGACACGTTTATAATGGAAAATATAATTTTCAATGAACTTGAACAAAGATTTTTTTTACGAAATGCCGTTTTTATTAAAAAACGTATAATATGATTATCTAATATTAAAAAATAGTAAAAATAATTTAGTTATTATAGTCGCTTTGTTTTTTTCAATTTAAAAACAGATCGCTAAATACTGATAAAATATTTGATTTATGAAATTAATTAATTATTATTTTTATTGATTGTAATAGTTTTCTCGATAATATTGTTGTAAAAAAAAATGACTAAACAAACATTCGCCGATTTGTCGAATGAGTAATCACGTCTTTAAAATTTTGTTTTTTCATTTATCCATTGTTATTACAAAAAAAAAATGCAGATACGATGAAGTAAACAAATGTTCCATAGTTCATTTATGTTACGTCAAGGATATGTTTTTATCATCTAGCATTTTATTTTATAAACGACTGTACGTTAGTGTTGTGATGATTTGAGCAATCATACAAATCTAGATGATGTTAAAAAACGATATGTAATCTTTCGAATATACACTAAATTAAATAATCAATGTCATATTTTATGATAAAATCAAATTTGATAATTTATTTAATTGCATTATTTACTTTACTTATTATTTATTAGCATTCAAGTAAGATTTTGCATTATCAGGATATTTTTTTTCAATTGAAAGTTATTATTTTTATTTTCAAAGGTTGGTGCCAAAGTAATTGACGGTTTTTAGCAAAAATATTAGTATTAATATTTTAAAAGTAATAATATTTTCAGTACATAATTTCTAATATGAATTTCAATATCAATCTAATATTCATTTTTTATATTTTTCTATATATCCATTTTTTATATATATTCCTGTTTAGATATTATTTTTTATGCATTTTTCCCCCAATCGCAGACGCTGATGCACAGTTGACTCGATGCCAAGTAAGGCCGGTCACATTTTCTCGCCGTGGTTCGAGAGGAGGAAACAGATAAATGTGCTCTGTTGAATTACGCCGTGATGGCCGACTAAGAAAAGGTCCTCTTGGCAAATTCTCGGACAATCCACTTCGACTCCAAGGACTCGCAGGACTACAACGCAGCGCCTCTTGCTAGTATAGTGAATATAAGGTACATATATACAGTAAGTCCTCGAATCACGCGATTAATTGGTTACAAAAGTTTTCGCGTAAGTCAATAAATCGCAAAGTCGAGAAAAGAAACATATTTAGAATTTTTGCCAAAACATATGTTTTAGTTTTAATGAAAAGGTAAATGTAAAATATATCTATATATACACTCAAGTATTATTATATTCATGTTTACTATATATAATTCATATAACATATTTTAGTTAGTAGGAAATGAACATTCAGTAAATTAAATAATAGTATAAAATTAATTCTATCGGTCATAATTTTATATTTTTATAATTATTTATTGGAGTTTTTTTATTTGTTGGAGGTAATAAAAATCTGATTTGATAATTTTATCGCTAAAGATTACATTCAACAAGATTGTCAATTTATAAACGAATGCCGATATATTTTTTTTACGCTGCACGTTTACGAACGGTAGCCCTTTCGTAAATGAGATTGCCACAGAAATCAATTTTAGGTATGCCAGATGGATAACTAGATATTTAATTATCTGTCGTTTAATGGGGTTTTTAATAATCTTATAATTTCACTACTTGAATTCAAAGAAAAGAAATTTTATTTTCCTTCCAACTGAAAACACGGGTTTGGTTTGCCAACCACAGGCTTGGAACCTTCACTGTCATTGTAATATATTTCAGAGAATTTTCAATTTTTGCAATAGAAATACTTTTTGTGCAAATTGTCCAAGATTAAAATGAACAATATTGATGGATATGGATGTGGTAACTTTTACTTATAACAAATAACAAATAGATAACAAATAATAATTTCCAATAAAAAATCTTTTCGTGAGATTTTATAAAAATACCAGTGCATTGATCTGTTTGATCGGTTCCATTAAAAAATATATATTTGTTTTTGAAAATACTGTGTAAAAATTTGATAATTGAGGTTGTTTTTTAATATGTTTAACATTTAATAAACAACAAACACAACATTTTTCAACAGTTTTTTTTTAATTCTCACAGTATGTTGGAATTAATGCCCATTCATATAGGATTATAAAACTCATTCAATCATTTAATCTTTTTAAATATCACACTACATAAGCTAATAATAATAATAAGCTAAAAAAAATATGAAAGAACACCTAATTACCTAATATCACTAAAAATGACAAATATAATGCGTGTCAAATCTTCGCAACATATTGTCATAGATTAACCCATAAAGCAAGTTGTGAATATAACATTATATTCATATTATCTGTATTTGTTTATCTATAAGTATGCTTTAATTATTTTTATTTACAGTTATTATTATAAATTAAACAAATATATTGTGCAATGACGATCTTAAAGAATAGCTTACTATTATTAGCGAGATTGTCCAGCGTCGGATTTTCCTCCACTAAGAATTCTATTGAATTATTGAGACAACCAGTTCGTTTTATTTTATGATTTTTATATTTATTTTAAATAATGTTCTATAATTAATTTGTTGACTGTATATCTTTAGGGAATATTAAACCGGATGCAACCTGCAATATGCAGACAAATCTCAGAAATACAGAAGAGATCTTATTTCACTCACCAACTATGTCAAAATCTCGATTATCTCACCAATAATGTTGGTATACGGCCGAGAGTGAATCCAAAAACGATGAAGTAAATATTTGTAATATTACAATAATTTTAAATAATGGTTTTGATAATTATAAATATTTTATTAGGCTCGATGTTCCGATAGAAAGACCTCTGTGTATAATGTTATGCTGGTTGGGTTCTACGCCGAAACTTATTAGTAAATATGCAGATATATATTTAGAACAAGGATTTGATATGGTTACAGCGAGAGTGCCAATGTTTCAATGTTTATTTCCGGAAGCTGGAGCTTTAGTAAGAAACTATCATATTTATAATATTGTAATATAATGCATACTAACTATAATTTTCTATTTTAGCAATCTTTCAAAAATTTACTTCTTTTTATGGAGGAGAATGATAATTTCAATCCGTCCATGCTTCATGCGTTCTCCATAGGTTCTTTTACATGGGCTGAAATTTGTGTACTTGTAAAAGAAGATCCAGAGAGGTAATTTTTTTTAATTATCGATATTTTTTTTATTGTTTTATTTTGATTTTTTAAGTGTTTTTTAATATTTCATTCATTATTCATTTATATTATAAGGTTTTTACCGGTCATAAATCGTTTTGAGCTTCAAGTTTGGGATAGTATGGTAGACATAGATGAATTCAGAATCGGAGTATCAAGAGCATTTTTTCCCAATAATGTTATGCTACAAAATATGTGCTTTAAATACATAACGTACGTATTTAAAAAATTGTAGTTAATACATATATTTTTAAATGCATCAAGTACATTATGTATTTTTTTCAGATTACACCAAAAAGTATTCTTTGAACAGTGCACAAAATACTTTAACAGAGCCAGTTCAAACATTCGTGAAAATTTATGCAAATCAGATGCTTTAATTCTTTGTAGTCATGGAGATGTGGTCGGACCTCCCTCGGTGAATAATGCTTATGCAGAGTCTTGGCGAAAAATGGGGACCGATGTAATTATGCGTTTCTACTTTTAAGATCTAAATACATGTATTCACAAACATAAATATATATATTCTCTTTGTTAGGTCACTGTAAAATGCTGGGAATCATCTCCGCATGTTGGACATTATCGGTACTATCCGGAAGAATATTTAACTACCATCGGAAATTTCCTGGAAAGACATAATATGCTTCACAATAAACCGGCATTGGAACATAAAATAGCGATGATCAGACATCAAAAGAAGACACAAATATAATATATTTGTAATGTTGTATACTGAGTAATAACTTAATTTAGAATTAAATAGAATAAAATGTAATACATTACATTGAAAGTGTATCATATGTTTGTTAAATATGCAAAAAGTATTTTTATATCAGAATTTATTATAAATAAATTGTAAATATTTATTAATATTAATAATTTTTTTCACATTAATTTTTTAATAATTATATTGTTTTGAAATTAATGAAATAAATATATATATGTATGAAATAGTTTTATTATTATCTGGTATTAAATAATAACTGATAAACATGTATCTAAATAGATAATTAAAATAAATCACAATTTATATATAATCCGTAATAATTTTGTAAGCTTCCATCTGTTTATTATAAAAAATAAACAATGCACTTGACTAATATCACCATGTATACTTAATTGTGATCTACAATCTACATGTATATCTTGTCTACTAAGATATGCCTTAAAAGGTATTTGTAAATTCGTAATTCTTTTATTAAAATATAAAATCTGTTAAATCCGCAAATCGATATATTTACATTAAAAGTAGAAAATCTTCAACGAATTTAAACAAATCATATAATACACTCAACTTATGTTTACACGGTAGCAGCGGCGCACCGATAAAATGTGTGGCGCCTGTGTGCAGAAATTTAATTAGCCCTTAACCCCCCCCCCTTTACAATAAAAAAAACATTTTATGAAATGGAATTAAGATTTTTTTTCGATTTTAAGAAAGTTTAATGAATTATTATTTAATATTTTTCTCCTCTTGGTGCTAATCTTTCGACGCCTGTGTGCGTCGCACAATTTCGCCATATGGTAAATTGAAGATTGGTACCTTAAATAACTCGAGAAAATAAAAATACTTATTTAATTATATTATTCTGGAAATCGTGTTAGATCAAATAATATATATTCTTATAAGGAACCGTGTATAAAAAAGAGTTAAGTGTACTAGTACAATAAATCGTGTTAAAATATTGACGATGGGAAGGAAACTTATTATATATCGAAAAAATATGATGCGGTTAATAAAAAACAACGGTTAAATTTTTAAGGATTTTTTCCCCAAATGTACGATAAATTGTGAAAAAATACCTAAACTAAGATTCTACTTCTTTTAGTTCAAGAATTATTAACATTTTAAATGGTTGAGAATTCCTCAACGTCATTTTTAAAAGGTTGAATTTCGCTTTCATCAGTGGTGACTCGACAGTGGCACTGGCGCTCTGTGCAGAACTTTAACTGGGGCTTCTTTGCAATAAAAAAAACATTTTATGAAGAAGAATGTCCTCCCTTGGCGCCTCTCAGCGTCCCCTAACCTTCCGGCGCCTGTGTACGCCACACAATCTGACTATCTCTTTTACATCTTCATATACAGGTAGTTCTCGACTTACGACGGTTCTACTTACGACGATTCGCACTTACGACCAAAAAAAAAA
>JAGXCT010032520.1:0-12301 GCA_022495035.1 Philopotamus ludificatus
TTAATACCGAACTTCGAAGCGATCGTCAACTACCGGACGGTCGAACGTTTCGACGCCAGCTACTACTATTGTCGCGCGTCTCCTTAACATTTTGGTGGCAGCAGTGGGATACCATTTTTTGCTACTACTGTCGCGCCTCCTTAACAGTGATAATGTAAATTAATCGCGACTGAGCTAAATTAGTATTTGGATATTATATTCTTACGGCGAAATCTATGAATTCTGGGAATTCTTTATAATACTGGCCTGGGGGGAATGTAGATGTTTGAAAGACTCATTGCCCCCACATCTTTAGCATATTTACAGAACCTCTACATGGGTGATACAAGTCAAATCAATAAGGATCGTGGTCAGTTACCAAGCATCATAACATTTGTAGACAGTGCTTACAACCTTAATAACGATAGTTTTTGTCAATAAATGTTATTACCTCAGCGGTGGTCAACGCCTAGACAAGATAAGAACGAATAACGAGGCAAAGCTCCTTCAACTTGTTTGGAGATCGTCGAAAGGATCGTTGAAGATACACGTCCAATGCCAGCAATGGCCAAGAGAGGGAAAACTCTTGAAAATCTCGATACTTTCGCTCCTCTACCTTCTTTCTAAGAGATCCTCTCTTTCAGGAGGTCTTTCCCTTGATGAAAGGTTTGTTATTTCGCGACATGGTTAATAATCACTTGTGAGGAAGCAGATAATGCCTGGTGAAGATGAGATCGAATACCGAGACAAACCCCGGACACAGTCGGAAGGATAAAATCCGATACCAACAATGGTAGAAGATACACAATACAATGACCAAGAGAGGGAAAACTCTTTACAAAAAACTGCATACCAAGACGGATTGAGTCCCTGTGGTATGGACATAAAACGGAGCCCTCAAGTCAGGTTCCTTTGGTCTCGACTACCTTTCGAATCTATAAGGTCCATACGCTTAGCGAGTAAGTGTCTCGTGGTTGGCAAGTGATGATGATGATAAAAAGGATAGATCTGGGTTCCATTTTATCAGTGTTTCGTTTACCATCAACTAAATTTGCACAATATACTTCATTACTAAAAATTATCTTAAGATTTATTTGAAAGGTGAGTTTTTGTCTATAATTGAGCCTCACCTCACAAACAATTAAATTGACCTTATCTTTTTTTGATTTTTTCAGAATCGACTAATAAAAAATAGAATTCATACCCAAATTCCTAATATATGGTGTTACCATTAGCGTGGCCGACGCAGTATTTTATTGTTTGATGAACAGAATTAAATAAATAAAAATTTCTCCTTAAGTTTAATGATCAGATCATCTACATGCAGTACTCATGATATTTCTGACAATTTATAGTTTCGACTCAGATTGAAGTCGAGTACTATAAAACTTTTACTTTATACACTGGTCTGAATTATCACAAAGATAGATATCCTGAAAGGATGCAGGACAGCCTGTCACTCAGAAGACATTTATAAGTCTCCAAGTTTCCTCATTGATAACAAGAGCATAAACGAAGACTGTGTAAAATGGCGTCTCTCGGCGCACATGAATTTCCGGCGTCTGTGTGCTCCGCACAAACTAAGACGAAGATGGTGAAAGGTTGCTGTGGATCGGGAATAATTGTAGATGTTGCTCTTGATAATTATTTTTGTTGTTCATGTCGTCTTAAAACAACATCGGGTGTAATATTGATCCGGATATTTCTAAGTGTGTAATTAAAGAATAATAAATTAAGATTAAAATTCGCATAAAAGCCTGTTGATTAATAGATTATCGCTGGAGCAGGTGAGCCGAGTGCTGGCACAATATAATGGCGAGAAAAGCTGCACAAGGAGAGCGATTAATGTTTGAATTAATAATTTAAATTAAACGCAAACTTCATAAACGAGCTCCTCGCTTCCTATGGGATGTTTATCTAGGTGCAGGGGCGCTCAACATTTCGTCGACGGGATAAAATATCGTCGCCGGGCACGATTACCGGCCACGTGCCGCCTCCTCGTGCACGGTCTGGCGAAACGCGATATTCATTATCGAGCGGGGCCGGTCTTCAATTAAATTAGAGGCGATTTATCACGTTCATCACGCTAATTGTTTCCAAGTGAAATTTATTAATATTGTTACGTCGGCGCTGGAACAATTCCGCGGATAGCTTTTGTTAGACGCCAAACAATAACCGCTGCCAGACAGGTTTTAAGTTATTAGGTAAATATTTTAATTAGGGAACGCAGTAGGTAATGAGCGCTCGAGTGCCCCCGCCCCATCCCCCGGCTCTGCTCCCACCGCTCGGGCCCCGTCTCAGGAATAATTACATTGTATCGCCGGAGCGCCGTTGTGTTTCGGCGTTTGAATGTGTCAACTCGATGAATAACACTCGAGGTACTTGCGGATCCAATTATTCGGCTCGTCGAATAAAAAATAAAATAACAATAATTAATCGAAACCATTCAATTTGCACGCGTAAACGTTCAATTTATGTAAATTATCTGATCTTGCTTCATTGGATTTTTACCTGTTTTATCGTATAATTGTAGTTTCATGAATATGGGCGCGCCGTTCATATGGCCAGATTGTGCGGAGCACACAGGCGCCGAAGATTAGATGGTCCGAATGGCGCCAAGATTCTTAAAATCGAACAAATTTCGATAAAAAAATCCTAGGACTTCATATAATATGTTTTTTATTATGGAGGGGAGGGGTATAGAGGCTACAACTCATGTTCTGCACACAGGCGCTGGACACTGTTGGGGCGCTACTGATGGAGAGCTCCCATGTTTTTTATGCAGTTCATTATAACCGGGAACTCTTAGAAGAACGAGAGTTAGATATCTTAGTTCCAAGTGATATAGAAAGCGATTTGAAACCTTAGATCGGTGCCTGTGTGCAAAACTTATCGCCCCTGTACGTCTGGTGTTTTTATTTTAATTCATTTCACACATTTTTATAAATTATTATTATATTTATTGAAATTTTTCCCGCTTGACACCTTTAATTATCCGGCGGAAGTGTGCGCCACACAATCTGGCCATAAGAACGGTGCGTCCCTTATTACTGTAACAACTATAAATTATATAATAAAAATGGCAATAAAAAATAGTAATTTAAACAACGATCGAGCGACAAATTAGACTGCAAAGCCAGATATGAAGAAATAACTGTTTTGTCTTCTACTAAAGAGAGACTGAAAATAAATGATTTTAACAATACATTTCTTTCATTTTTGTAGAGAATTACATATCCCCCTATTTTTCTATATGAGATATGTATAATCAGTGGCGCGTCGATAGTGGCTGGCGCCTGTGTGCAGAATTTTAATTGGGGCCCTTATACCCCCTCTATGAAAAATCATTATATGAAAAAGATTAAGGATTTCAATCTATTTTTTTTCGATTTTAAGAAAGGTTAAAGAATTGATATTCGATATTCCAATTTTAAACCTAATGTGTGCGCCGCACAATCTGGCCATATGAACGGCGCGCAATGGGTATATTTATAATATTTTGTATGATAATTAATTTGATCAGTGGCACGCCTTTGATTGGGTGATATACCCAACCTCCACAATAAAAAACGTTATATGAAAAGAATTAGAAAATTAAAAAAAAAAAAATATTTATAAAAATGAATTCGTTTCATAAAATAACCATTCGTGGCTTATCTCAAAACATTTTTTTATAAAAGAAACCATCTTAAAAATCATTAAAAATGTGTAATAAAGCGCTCTAAAAGTTGATTAACTACATTATATTACATTACATTATATACACTTAACCTTGTATATTATATATTATATACACGATATTTATTTAAGATGATTAAAATCATAATTCGCTATGCAATTGAGTACCGTGCAAATAGAGGGATGTGAATATGGTTTACTTACTAAAATATATGATGCGTTCAAAAATATAATTATGCTGCATTTTCCTTAGAAACTCTTAATGCTGCATCATACTTATACTTCCAAATTAGTACACAAAAAAAATCATCTAAATCAAGGCAAAGATATAAAAAATATTTTTTATAGATCCGGATTCCGTACCGGATATGAGCGAGAAAAAACATCGTGCTGTGCAAATGGAGAAACCCACATGTACCGAGCCGGGAGCGGGCCCCAGTGGTCCAGCGGGCCCAGGGCCGTCGCTCTGTGCGCACGTCACGTCGCATTAATTAGAAGAAAAAAAATCAAAATTACATCGATATTTTGAACTCTTCAACTAATATATATCCTGAATAACTATTTTTATTCATAGACTAATCCATTTTTTTTAAATGTCAAGGTATTGTCGAAGAATTTATCAATTCTTGACTTGAAATTTTTGGGGTCTATTTTCATACAAAATATACCCCATCGTTGGTTTCGAGCCGTCGTGACGGATCGGTTAAAAAATACACCTTAATTTTTATTTCACATATACCTACACGATTGATTTTCATCTTAATCTCGTGTTATCCCATGGTGCTGAAAATAATGGCATTCAAATTTATTCCGGTAATTCAGAGAGGTGTAGATTATAATTAAACAAGTTTTTTTTTCAGAATTTATAATTCATTAATGGTAATACTTCTTTTCTGTGGAAGGAAGGGTGGGCGTTCGCTTTGATTAATTCCTTGCAAGTAGTTTATTTGCATTTTAATTGCCACGGACGACCCCTTTTTATTATCTTGGAGAAAATAAGCAATGCGGGATCAAAGAATTTTTACACGCCGAGGACATTGATCATAAAATTTTCAGCGAAAAGCGATTAAAAATATTGCGATTTTAATTAGAATAAAATTACTTCTCCTCGAGGAAAGAATTCAGCAAGGCTAAATAGGACATTGCCGTGCTCAAAATCTGAAAATTTTGATTAATACACAATTAATTATTATAATTAAAATGTGATATTCAAATATAAAATTGATAATCTAATACCGATGTGAACGAGGGTAGCGATATCGCTGTGAATCCGAGACCAGTGATTGTGATTGGTCTTTGATACTGTCTCTGGAGCATGATGATAGATTTCTGAAATTTCGCTGAAAATTTATACCAGCGTATTTTATACACGCTGTCGCCGATGTCTGATGTCTGAAATAATTAATAATTAAATATTAAATATAATCGATTCTCTAATAAACTAGTCTCTTATTTATATATTTATTTTATAAAAGATACAATGCGTGATTGGCATTACAGAATAATCAAGGTCGCCAATCACGCATAAAAACACAAAAGTATAGTAAAAAAAAAACAGAATTTGCCCAATCGAGGACGAAAATTTGGCAACTTTGAATCAGCTCTTGACCAGTAGCAGGAGAGGTGGGATTCTTCCCCCAAATGGCAGATTACGTATCTCTTTTTTCGCGATATCAGAGCCAGGCTTAATTGTAGCTAGTTCTTCCCAGACTTCTGGGTCAGTCAATTCCTGACTGGCGACAGTAATTTCAAGGCTAAACCTTGTGTAATTTCAAGGCTAAAACAAAGTGCTTAACCTTGTAGCATCTTCACATTGTTGGTGTGGGCACGTCTGTCAGGATTACAGTCACGTTCTGTGGTCCTGTCCTTACCTGAATGCTGGGCGACACGACCTACTCTATGTTGTACGATGGGACATTTTCCCTACGTGTCTCCTGGTGAAGGGCCCTATTAGACACATGGACCTGGTCAGTGTTATGATTGGCCACAGGGCATTTGGTGGCTTTGCATCGACTTTCGGAGAGTTGGGCGAGGCTACTTTCCCTCTCTCTTCTCCCCTTTTCTCAAATTTGTCATTAAACTAGCCGTGCCGATGGGGTATATTTGCGACTCCAATTTTTTGATTTTTCGAATAATTCTTTTAATACGAACCCTAAGTATTACAAACTATTTGTATTTGTTTGTAAAAGTCTAAAAAATACATATTATAAATAATGCGACCTTTTTCTCGTTCGCATCCGTACCGATGAGCCAAGTGCGAGTAAAACGTATACAAGTGACCTTAAAACAAGTCTTAAAACCTCTAATTTTAATAAAAAATCGAACTGCACAGTATTTATTTCAATTAGCCAAAAGCTAACAAACGAAAATAACAGATCTTTTGCATAAGTAGAGCATAGAATTCAAAATGCTATTGAAAAAAATATATAGAATTGAGGAAACCCCTTCTATAACACGATATCCAACAACATGGTTTCGTTGTAACCCTCCTATACCCTCCTATAACAACAAAAAATAAAACATTTTTTTATAGTTTTATATGTTTTTTATAGATATTGATTAAGATTGTCTCAATATCTTGAGTTCGAATAGCTTGGATTTTATAATTTATAGTCTTCGACTAATAAATTTCAATGATGATTTTTCTTGATAAAATAAATAATAACACTTACAACATCGATGATCCCCTGTCCAAACCAACAGTACATAATTAGTTGAAATGAAGCAGCACCGATGTACGTGAAATATGTAGATCTTTCTTTAGTATCCTGAAAAATATTGAAAATCCATAAAACTATATCTGATTAAATTAAAATAAATTTGACATACCGTTTTGTACTTGAAGAAGACTACACATAGTATTGCAGCGCTAGACAACAGTTGTGCAAATATTACAATACTGAATAAAGCACTTAGTTTTTTCAGCAAACTGAAAAAACGTATATTTTATTTAAATGAATTTAACATAATTAATAATAATCATTTCTTTTATTTTAAATATCTCTCGCATAACCAATGCACCTTGGGAAGGAAAACCCTAAAATGAAGATCGATAATCGACTTCTTAGATTCGATAATTTTGGTCTTTCTTCCTCCTTACCAACGGGACCTTTCCTTTGGAAAGGTCCTTATTACGATGAAAGGATTTTTTTACGCACCAAAATTAATGCTAGCTGGAGATCATCACGTCGGAACTCCTAGAGAAGAGGGATACTGAGACAAACCCCCTTCCTACTTGCCTGGATATAGTAAGGAGGGTAAATTCCGATACTAGCCAAGAGAAGGAAACCTCTTAATAAAAAAACGCATACCAAGTCGTTCTGAGCCTTCGCGGTATGGATGTAAAAGGGGATTCTCATGTCAAGTAAGACCCCGACTCCCTTGGCCTCGAATATCTTTCGAGAGTAAGGTAAAGCCTAAATACTCAGCGAGTGAGTGTGTTGTGGCTCTCAAATGATGATGATGAAGCCAAGGCAACGATACAAAATTAGGGTGGGTTTTTAAATTTACACGAAATCGTGTTATATTTTGTTACCTTTATTTCGCAATGCTTTAAATACATATTGTATATAATTTGACCTTGAAAATATACGTTCTAGGAGGGAGCAGTATAAAAGGGACTGTCGCGGTATAGTACGGAGCGTTATGGAAGGGTTTACATTATTTCTATTTATTCTGGACTATTAAAAAAAATGAATGTAAAAAAACGATGAATGCGAAAACGATCTATCGGAGTTCCACTGTATATGCGTGTATGACTTACTTCATCAATCGATCATAATGTTCCACGCATTGTACCAACAGATCATATGCAACTCTCTCCATTTCATGATCATAGCTTTCTTCCATAGTGACACTGTTTAAATTAACTTTTTTTTCAACTATTTTTTTATTCATGGAAGCCATGGAGTATTCTTCAAGATTGTCCATTAGATGTATAATGATTTCAAATTGACGTTTTATCAAAATGAGATGCCAACATATAAACGTGTCCATGCCAGTGAATCCTAAAGTGAGTAAAACTAATTTAAGTAAATGGTAAAATTTGATTAATTGTAGTTTTTACCTGGAACAGTTAGGTAGGATACCCAAGACTGCATTAAGTATATTATTACGTATCCGGGTGCTTTAGTTTGATCGAATGGAACCGTTGCTCTAAATGCTAAAATATAATAAAAAAGTCATAAGTAATGTTGTTTTTTAGATAGGATCTATTGAAATATTCTATAACACGTATAAACTTCTTTCACATGTTGCTTCTCATGAAATGATATTTATAGAAGAACACATTGGACACATGCTTTACGAGTACGACAACCAGTGTTATGGCTTGTAGGTAACATACATATTATAACAATAATGTAAGTAAAGCTAAGTTAGTACTCGGATGGACCAGCCTTCGGATGAAATCAATGAATTCAGGGGATTCTTTATGATACTGACTTTATATGATTTTTTATTATGCCATCCATCCGTCATAGTCAAATAAATAAATAAAAACGGTATGCAGTAAATGGTATAATAAATCAGTAGGAAGTGGAGGAATTTTTGTTGCCCTCCCTTTCTAACATATTCCGTCTCGGTCACACCACGCGCCAGGCGCTCTTTTTACAACGTTCTCCTTACAATATTTATAAAAAATAGCAACCGCAATGGCTTGTTTTATTTTCGTCCAGTGTGTCGAAGGTTCTCCAACGTTCCGTTTAAAAATATTTGGAGGTACAAAAATAAAACCGTTTTATAAATTTTTCAGCAATGAATGTTGACCTGCTATATCTTTTAGATAAATTATATTTACATACGTGTATACATGATCCCATCTTCTGTGTGTGTACTACCATAGTACAACATTTTAGAAACAGGTAAAAACGTATATCCAATCAGGGTCGTTATAACAAAGAAGGCATTCGTAATAAACGTGTATTTGCATATTTTTAAATGTTTTTCCATAGATTTTTCAAGGTACGTCCTTAGCTTGGTCATTGAGTTGTTTGGTTCTTTGATTAGATCTTCCGTTTCCATCGCACTCTTGACCAATGGAATGTTTGTCGAAAAATCCGTCATTAGCACGGTGTTGATTGTTTCCATGATCCCGTATCTTTTGAAGTAGAGGACGCTCAGCTTGAACGTTGAGAGATTCCCACTGAGGACAGTGGCCACTACTGTCGTCACCTTGGATAGATTTGGCCAGCTGGCTATCATATAAGACAGTTGGCCTAAGCAGACTAACGCGTATTCCATAATGTTGAACAACCCAAATGCGTTGCTGAAAACTCTTATTATGATGTTGGGGTGGATCAAAGTGAATGGCCACATTCCAGCGTACTGGAATACTCTCTTCAGCGGAGACAAATTCTTCTCCATGGCTAATTCCATTTGGTATTGCATCTTGTGGTATACACTTCGATGATATAAGTTGACTGTGGCATTAAAGATATTTTTTTGATATGGCGAAGGGCAATTGAAAAGTTTTGTTTGAATAAATGAGCAAATAATATTCAATTGGATATGTAATTGGGCTACTTTCTCAAGTCCAATAAAAACATTTGGTTAACGTATACATTATTCAATAGCAGAAAGACATTTATGTTGAACCAAGTATTAAATGTGTGGTGATTAACTTTCAGTATATAAACTTTTGATGGCAGTATTTTTGCTGAAAAACATTTATATACGCACAAAATTTGTTTTTATCTTAAAGATTTATTATTTACTATTATAAATCTTTTTTATATATATTTAAAAAAAATACTACGATTTCTATACACTCAAAAGTTGAGGTTTAGTTTAATTAAGATAAATTATTATTATTAGAGTTTAATTTTAAATAAATTTAATTAAACGAAATACCAAATCAAGCGATACTCTGATTAAGTAGAAGCAAAGTTTCTTCTCGATTTTACTTACAGAGAGGAAACAATATGTGACATACGACTCCCAAAAGTCATATACTTACAATACTTCTTCCGGTAATCAGCAGTGGTCAAATTTAGGACCATTAATATTTATTTTATTTATAAATGATATTCATCGGGTCCTTCAATGTGAACTTCCACTTTTCGCAGAAGATTTAAAAATGTTTCGATTTATTACTTCAGGAAGATGTACTTTCGGAATAGGAAGATGTACTTTCGTTGTAGTAGGACATTGATTCTTTGCGCGATTGGTCAATACTAAATCGTCTTCCATTAAGTATTGGAAAGTGTCAAACAATGACATTTACTAGATCAAAATAGCCCATCATTTTTAATTACAGTCTTGGGAACGTAACACTTCCTAATCTTAAGCAATCGTCTGTTAAAGATCTGGGTATTTGTTTGATATTAAGTTAAAGTTTAGTTTATATGTATCGGAAGTCTATATGAGATCATTAAGAATGTTGGGCTTCGTCTTGAAAAATTCTCATCAAAAACGTAGCACCTTAGTCATACGAGTGTTAATCGATACATTGATTCGGAGCTTGCTTGAATCAGGTTCCATTAAATGGGCGCCTTGTGATGCTTCGAATTCTCTCAGATTAGAGAAGATATAGAAGAAATTTCATGAATATCTCTACATGAGGGAGTTTGGAATCTACCCAAGTTTATAGTCCAGCGCATGGGTACATAGCTGCCTGTGGTATGTAACCCTCGAGAAAAAAGGTCGATTTATTTGGTAAAGTACTTCTTCAAGATGTTGGTTGGCGCAGTACATAACCCCCTTGTACCATGCGAGTTGCCCTTATGGGTGCCACCTCACTACCATCGAGCTCGTTGGGGTATGCTTTTTTTTCCGCCAAATGCGAGGATAGATGCTCTCAGAAACCCTCCGGTAACCAGAGCTATTAATCTGCTCAACTACTTGGCCGTATATGTAGATATATTTGATGTCAAATATCACCGTTTTGTAAATATTTTATAATTCTTCTCCTTTCTTTATTGTTATATATGTTATTTTTTCGTTACTATTATGTTTTTATGCGTGATTGGCGACCTGGGTTATTTTGTAATGCCAATCACGCATTGTGTTTATAAAAAATAAATAATTAAATACACCCTGGGACGGAAAACCCCAATATGAAGGGTCGATAATCGACGTTCTTCCTCCTTACTAAGGGGCCTTTTTTATTGGAAAGATTTACCATGATAAAAGGATTGCTATTGCCCAACGAGGTTAATGTTTGCTGTTGAATGTTTTGGAAACATTTGTTTACACATCATTTTATTTAAAAAGGCAGAAAGAAAAACTAAATTCAACTTCTTATTCTGTGTTGATTCTTCTCTTTCTTCTTTTTAACAAATTTATTCCGACGTTATAATTTTTTTAGAATATTTCAGGGGCTCCTGAGAGGGGCTCTTAGGGGCCTCCGAATACCTTTAAATGAAAGCAATGGGGGAAATTTGTACGTACACTCTTGAGTTGAAATCGCCTAAGTAGGCAATGGTGTGAGGTAATTCGGGTTTGCTCTCGCTTCGACACGACCCCAGAAAACACAGAACGCTCCATAGCGCATCGCAACCAAGTCAGGGACCTTTCTGACTGCGTTGCACATCTCCTCCCTATCTGCATTTAGGCTCGGGCACTCCCACAATATATCTTCCGATGTTTGTTGGCTCTTACCTGCGCCTCTGCTGGATCTTGCGGAAGCTCGCCAGCTAGGACAGGAATGACCGCCGTTGGTGATGTGGAGACACCTATATAGGAGAGTAAATAAAATAGATCAGAGGCAAGCAACCCGAAAATTTTGTGCCTAGGATTTTAATTAAACTTCGAGGGAGCACTCTGTATTAAAATATTCATAGTTTATGTATTACTAATATATTTTAATTAAAATATACTTTTTAATAAATATTACAGTTAATTATTTGTTTAATTAGTTTCCATGGAAATGTTCATGAAGAATGTATGAAATAATTTTGTTTTTATGAAGAAATGGATGTACGTAGTGGATGAGGAATGGCACGGTGCTTGAGGGCACAATGGAGTACATTTCCAATTAGGGCCCGAGCTTTTGTTCACTTTAATTAACGCCACTCCACACCTTCCAGGGCCCGTGGGATAGCATGCACCCAGCTGCAAGCGGGTCACGTGTCAACACTGTCCCGTTTGACTTGCCAAATTTACCATCGCGAAATTAATCCCTCCAATATTAACGAGCCAGGGCCGTGACGTATCGCGTAAACGAAAACCGCGGTCGATTAAAAACTAAACTAAAAAAAAATCAAACACATTTACGGTTTTCCCCGGCGGCTCCGTCCGCTCGGAAAAATGTTTTCACATTCGTCGCCCGGATTCAGGCTAAGCTTTTTTAAAGGTCCGCCGAGGTGGCTCTAGTGTTCTAAACTTCAAAAGGCGCATCAATATGCAAATGAAATTTGACGCTGTAGCTGTTAGACTTTTAGGCGGACGTCTCCCAGGACCCTCTGCGGACATATTCCGTTTTGATGTGTATATCTTGCTGACGAAACGTGGAATAAGTGATGAAGATCAAGAATTCAGCATACCAGTCTCGGCTGAAAATAATTATGTTCTATATTAAGTACTAAAATCGCATCTCTGGCTAAGTATAAAGCACTAATTTAAACATCGTCATAAATATTGCAAATGATGAAAACGAAGTTGTTGCAGTTTGACTATATTTTTTTCAGCTTCAGTTATGTCATAG
>JAGXCT010032521.1:0-10515 GCA_022495035.1 Philopotamus ludificatus
TGTTCAGCAGTCTAATGTCCCCTCCTGATTAGAAGGGACTTTCTCATTACGATAGGATTGCTATTGCGCAACAAGGACAATGCTCGCAAGCGATTAGTCACTTGTGACTTTATTTTAAAAATATGAATAATATTAAGAACTGCTTTAACCCTTTCCACTCTGTCTACTAGATTTTTACCCATCTAACATTGATTTCCCCAAATTTATTAAATACATAATACTTTAAACCTAGCCGTGTTGAAGTTTTTCTGAAATAACTCTTTTAATATAAATCTAACATGTCACAAACTGTTTGTATTTGTCTAAAAAATGAAGAATGATCTTGAATAACTATTTTAATTTTCAGAATCATCCATTTTTTTAAAAAAAAGTTATTGATGAAAAATTCATCAATATCTTGACTTAAGATGCTTGGGGTCTATTTTCATATATTCATTTCTTAGTAAACAGACGCCGTTGGTTTCGAGTTGTCGTGACAGATCGGTTAATTATGTAAAAATAAAAGAAAAAACAAAATTCTACTTTTTCATTTGTATTCTTCTTCTATTTCCGCTTTTTTATTATCCCGACGTTACAAACATTTTTTCTAGAAAAAATCAGGGTTCCCACGAATTAACACAATAATTTTCAATGATAATATGAAACTACTATACCAATAAAAACAATAATCCTCTTACCCAATTTACTATTAAACACTAAGTTAGTAAAAGGGATCGTCGCGTGTGGTTTCACAACTTGCACATACACGATGTTTTTTCTCGCTCGCACTTGCACATACGCGATGTTTTTTCTCGATACGGAGCGATAAAAAACATGGTTTCCGCGCTAATGAAAACTTATACTGTTGTTTTTATTTTTTTTCACAATAGCGGACAATAAAGGTAAATGATTCTTCTTTAGACTTTTTTAGACAAATACAAAAAGTTTGTGACATGTACGATTTATATTAAATGAGTTATTCGAGAAAAAATAAAAACTTTGGGTCCCAAATATACCCCATCGGCACGGTTAGGTTAAATACATTTTTTTGTTAATTTATAATTAATAAATATATTGTCTCTAGTGGTATTTTATTTCTTTGATTGATATAAAGCGGCCTCCAAATTGAATTTGAGTAGACAAAAATTCGAGATAAAATAAGTGTTAACATTTTTTTGCGCTAAGGGATAAATCGATCTTTATTATAACACTTGAGCCCGCCAGGCGTGATTATTTAAAACTATAGAATTGTTCAAATTGCATTTTGATTTCGCTGATAGTGCCGCCCTTCTAACAATGCCGCCTGAGGCGGTCGCTTCTATGCCTCAAGGCACCCCACGGCCCTGATGACAACGCATAGAAAATATGAATGCTTACTGAAGAAGATGTAAGTGTTAAGGATTGTTGATAAAATCAGGTTGATAATGTACTTTAGTATCTTTGTATGGGTCAGTGGCTTACTATTCATACATCGTCAGATAAATAAATAAAAATTAGACTTTATTGATTGGATATTTAGTTATCTAATAACATTTTAAAGGAGCTCTCTGAACTTTCAGGAACAGACAAAGCTGCATGGTAGATGGGATCTTAGATAGTTCGTCACCGTGGATGAGATTACTTAGATGAAGTCTTTTAAAAAGCCTGCGTTTTATGGACATTTGTTAATTATTATAGATTCCACTTAATTATGGCGCCGGTTTATTGAGATCGCTAATTATTTGGGCGAAATCCCAAGTAACAGAAACGAAATAAAACAAATAATAGTAATAAAAAAGAACAATATACTATTGTCGTTATCTACTTACTTGGACACTCGTATTCAATTTGCCATTGAGAATTTATGCATAATAAATTACCAAATCTACCATTGTGGTTTTGGCATCTAACCTCTAGACGTGATGAATTCGGAAGTATGTCGTCAGGTTTTATGTAGATTTTCGAACTGTCGATTAAGGAAAAAAATCCGTTTTTTGGAAATCCCAAAACTCTGCATGCACCTCTGACATAAGAAATAAAAATTAACCACCAATGTAAATCAATAAACAAAACAAAAAATATTTTTACTTGGCATCAATATTTTCCGGACAATGTAGTTCATCGGAATTATCGGGACAATCCGTCTCGCCATCGCATATATAATCATCATTGATGCACGTTCCATTTCCGCAACGATGTCTTCATGCAAAAGTAATGATAATTATAAATTATTTAGATATACAGTGAAACCCCGTTATTAAAGGGACCGATAACAAAAACGCAATTGGAGGGAGAACGCAGATTCCGGGCAAATCAGATTCATACATATTTTTTTGTGCTTGTTTGCAGATCTTTCGATATTATAAATCAATAAGATATTATTGTCTTGAACGTTTTCAATGCTAGTATAGTAGCTTTTAAGGCCCTTAATATGTCTCATAGCATCTTCTTATGTTGGAATTGGATGGGTTATTACCTCTTCTTCATCAGACAATTCATTGTTGGATAAGTTTTCGTGGATGTAACTGTCCACTATATAATCTAAATCCATAACTTCGAATGCCATCACGTTAATGTCGAGGTCCATGTAATTTTGTAAAGTTATTTTAAATATGCTCATGGCCATCAATAGCATTGTGCGTGGTAATATCTTCTACTAGTGTTTTTGACAAGGGTCCGCCGAAGCTCTTATTGCTGGTATCTTCTATTTTATCTTATTCTTCCTTAACGATTCCAGCTTTTCAAAAACAATTTTTGATTTTTATTTCTTCAATTTCTACCCATGCATCAACAGTGCAATGCATTGCATCTAAAATAGATACCTTACAATTTTTGGGATCTTCTCGTCGTTCTAATTTCATTATCAATATTTGTACGATAATTTTTGTAAGATAATTTGTAAGATAATTTTTCTTTTCTTAATTCCCATCAGAGCATCTGAACTTAAAAGTTGTTTTTCAAACAATCTTAATGTTGTAATTTAAATTACAGTAAGCCCTCCTATATCGTTTCTTCTAAATCGCTACTTATTACAAAATTCATTGTCAACCAAAGAGCATTGACCTTTATTTCGCTCGGCAATCTATTATAGATTTACGAAATATTTAAATTGACCTTAAAAATATTAAAATTTTGTAGAAAACAGTGATTTACAGTAAACGTTATAGGATGGTTGACTGTTGCATCTAAAATAGATACCTTACAATTTTTGGGATCTTCTCGTCGTTCTAATTTTGATAACAATATTTGTACCAGATTTTGCAGTAGTAATGTTTAAAAGCACAGATTATTCCCAAGTCTAATAGCTGCAGTTTACTAGTACGGTTTGAGAGGGAAAAGGCTAATTTTATATACCTCAATGTTAAATTTATTGGATGAGCAGAGCATCTATCTGGGAATAAGATATTTTTTCTTTTCTTAGTTTCCATCAAAGCATCTAAACTTAAAAAAATGTTTTTCAAAAAATCTTAAAGCTATCATTTATATTATATTAACTTCAAACATTTTAAATCGTCGCGCATTCAATGAATATGTTTATAAATTTTTCAAACGTAAATTGTAGGAAATAAAAACCGTAAAAGCGGGCACCAAATGTACTAAAATAAAACGGGACTGTACAAATTTAACACAAATAGCGAGAAAACGTGAAATACGGGGACGTAAAAACGGGCTTTCACTATATTTTATTTTTAATATATGTTACTATACTTACAAACATTGTCGTTCTGCCGATGTCGAAGTTACAGCTAAAAATAAGGTTTATATAAATACATACATTAATTAAATAATTTCGTTAAAACGTATATAAGATTTCATAAATATGATGACAAATATAGAAATAAACGAGCTTTACTCATTTGTCAAGCATCAATGTGGAAATAATCATTGGGGTATATAGATCAGTATATATTTTTCTACCCTCACCGAGGAGGGGGAGGGGGTATATACCGGCATACCGATTTTTTATATTACAGCCAACATATTCCTGCATCTATTAGGTCCAGTTGACACAAAATACTTAGAGTTGACTAAAAACTTTGATAAATTCTTAAGAAAATAGTGCACCCCTGGAAAAATATGTACACGTATGTGTACACATGTGCATAAACAAATCTGGTCTCTAACGGATTTTTCACCACAGAGCCAGTATGCCCTGAAAGGGAAAACCCTAATCCGCTGACCGATAATTGATACTTTTGCTCTTCTTCCTTCTTTATATGGGACCCCTCTCTGAGGAGGTCTTTCCCATGATGAAAGAATTGCTATTAGACGACAAGGTTAATAATCACTTGCGACTCGTTTTGGGCAGAGGTGTGTGTGTATGTGTATATCATCATCATCATCATCATTTGCCAGCCACAAGGCTCTCACTCGTTGAGGGCATGGGCCTTACCAAACTCTCGCATGGTAGTCGAGGCCAAAGGAACCTGAGACTCACACGTGACGTGAGGGCTCCCCTTTCGTGTCCATACCGCGGGGACCCGAGTCGTCTTGGTATGCGGTTTTTTGTAGAGTTTCCCTCTCTTGGCCATTGCTGGCATTGGACGTACATCTTCTACCATGTTGGTATCGGATTTTACCCTGTCGACTGTGTCCAGGCAAGTAGGAGGGAGTTTGTCTCGGTATTATATCTGTATATATGTGGGAAGAGGCAGGAGGATAAAAGCCGGGAGGATAAAATCCGATACCAACAGGGTAGAATATATTCATCTAATGTCAACAATGGCCAAGAAAGAGATACTCTTTACAAAAAACTTCATAACAATGACGGCTTGGGTCCCTGCGGTATGGACACGGAAGAGGAGCTCTCACGTCACGTGTGAGACGTAACTTTGACCTCGACTACCATTGGAGAGTCTGGTAAGACCCATGTCCTCAGTTAGTGAGAGCCTTGTCGCTGGCAAATGACAATGATGAAGATAATTTTATTAAACCATTAAATCTTGGGAAAACTCATGAATACTAAATATACTTAATTTTTTTTTTCATGGAAATGTATTATTTGACACATGCTTTTAATACTCTATATAATTATTTATTTATTTTTAAAGACAATGCGTGCTTGGCATTACAGAATAACCCAGATCGCCAATCACGCATAAAAACATAGTAATATAGTGAAAAATACATAATTTAAAATATAAAATAAAGAGAAGAAATATATAAAACAAAAAAAAATAGTGAATTAAAGAAAATAATGTATAAATATGCAGGGATTTATCCTGAGAACGAGAGTCCTTGAAAGCACCTGTCCTCGCATTTGGCGGAGGAAAAAGCAAACGCGAACGAGCTCGATATTATTATCTAAACTAAATAAACCTCCTTCAAAATAATAATTACTCTAATAAATAATATGTGCAGGGTTATCGTTATTCAAATTCGGGTTATCATTAATAATTATTGACGTTGTTGATAGTGCAATATATAAGTAGGACCCGTAAAAAATCGCGTATTTTTTTTATAAAAGCAAAATTTATGCTTTTTCATATTTCTTTTAAATACTATTAAAAAACCTTATTTTCCTTGCAAACGTCGGAGGAAAAATCGGTTTACTTAGTTGATGCGAACATTAACCCGAATATGGTTCTTGAAGGATTCCGGCTCTCAAAGTGTTTGCTAAACTATGCATCAAAATTGGTCACTGCTTCATACAATAGGAGCAGCGCCTCATAGTTTGAGATTTATAGAAAAAAGTGACCTATTCAGAGTGTGTCATGGATCAAGAGGGCATGGCTTTCCTGACGGAGCCCCTAGTCTATATATAAGAAGGCCCTGGCGTAGTTATAGTTTTTATGTAGATAAGTTGACCCAGACTAAGTTGATAAGATAGTCAGCCATGTAAGAAGGCGAAGGACTTCCCGGACAGAAAATCCCGTCTTGAAAAAAAGTTGCATACATGTGTGCTTCGTCAATATTTGGTTTCGACATATTACCCTTAACAATAATATATTTTTTTTACTTATAAATATTACTAAATAATGGTTGTAAACAAAATAACTCATAGATCTGTTTTCTTTATCGGGTCATAACACAAATTCACATCAGGTTATAAGATGCGCGATTTCTTTCGGGTTCCCCAAATATAAAATAAGGTTTGATCAAAAAGTATTTGGATTTTTTCTGTTTCAACGTGACAACGAACACGATACATTTTTGGGTTCCGAACGTATTCCCACCGTCATGGTCATCGATTTCAACGCCGACATGGCATTGGTACAACAGAAGAAACTGTGCTATCTGAACTCTTAGATAGAAGAAGTACACTTAAGTCATTGTATGCTACTTTTGTTCGATCGAAGAATGAATACAAACGAAGCGGTTAAAAAAAAATTACCGATACTTACGGGGATATATTCTGAAACTGAACATCGATGGTTTAAAAAGTTTAAAAATGGAAATAGGAATCTCAGAGATGCTGCACGAAAAGGACAAGCCCAAAAATTATACAATGATATCCTGAAGGGGATGGTGGATTTAGACCCCCGTAAAACAATTGAGGATTTTTTATTGAAGATTAGCTGTACATGGTATACAGTACAGGATCATCTTCAGGATCGTGGCATAGGAAAATTATACGGGTAACGAATTTGGGTTCCACATGAATTGACGGAGACGGCGCTCGATCAACGGCGTACCATCTGCGTGTCTGTTTTGTCTCGGTATGAAGCCGATTTGTATTTGCGGCGAACTGATAAGAATTTGGTCCTATACAATAATCCTGTACGAAAAAAACAATGTTTTTTTTGGAATCATACACTATGAATTGCCTAAACCTGACCAGAACGTTACACCGACAGTATATTGTGAACAACAAGAGCTCATAAAAAAAACAATCTGTTTTGGTCAATAACAAGGATCTTTCAACATGATAACGCGAGGTCTCACGATGCAAAAATAACACAGAAAAAAATAAGGGAGCTTGGATTAGAACATTTAACTCATTCACTCTATTTACCGGATCTCGCGCCATCGGATTTACCACATTTTCAGATCGTTAGAGCATACATTAAGAGGTCAAAAAATATTAATGTTTGAGTAATGAAAACGCACTAAATTTTTTTTCAATAAAAAATCAAAGGACTATTTTAAAAAGTGAATCGAACAGCTGCAGATTCTCAAAGTGTGAGCCGCAGTGTCGTCATAAGGGCGCCGCGAAATACTCAGTTAAACAATTCGCCAAATTTGTTGGAATTCCTAATTCTCGAAATTTTTGCGCCATCTTCTTGCGCTCCCTTTTCACAAGAATTTTGAAAAAATCTGATGTATTTAAGGGAGCTGTAAATCTAAAAAGATTGGGAACATCTGGGCTAGAATATGATTGAAATTATTTTGTGTTTGATTATTTTTAATAATTAAATGAATATCGTCCACAAAAAAAATTGGATTCATTTTCGCTCCCCCTAACGTTAATTTTTTGGGAGCATCGGTTAATTGTGATCGCTAATTTTGGGACAAATATCCAAGTAACAGAAACAAAATAAAGCAACCAATAATAATTTAAAAAAAGAACAACATACAGTGAAACCCAGTTTTTACGTGTCCGGAACTCACGCTATTTGCGTTCAACTTCTACAATCCCATTTTATTTTAGTAGGTTTTTTTAACCCCGAATCTACGTAAGTCCCTTCAAAAACGTAAAAACTGGGTTTCACTGTACTATTTCGCTGTACTTCTACTTACATGGACACTCGAAATCAGAATACCATTCAGAATCACGGCAAATCATTTCGCCAAAACTTGTATTGTAGTCATTGCATCTAACTTCTAGTTGCGATAATTCCGGTAGTGTATCACCAGATTTTGGATAGATATTTGTGCTTTCCTTTATAACTAAATATCCGTTTTTTGGAAATTCCTCAACTATGCATCCACTTCTAATACGAGTAATAAAAATTAATCACATGTGTAAAAATGTAGTTTAAAAAATAAGCATTATTTTAACCTTTTCTCGACATTCCTTGGACAATTGAGTTCATCAGAATTATCGGAACAATCATTGAAGCCATCGCATATATACTCATCATAGATGCATCTTCCATTTCCGCAGCGATGTCTTTATAAAGAAGTAATGATACATATAAATATATTTAAATGTATTATATTTTATATATAATAAAGAGAACAATAATTACGAGCATTGCTGATTTGTGCTTTGTGTCGAATTCAACCCAGTTACGGCTAAAAAAAGTTTGCGCTATTAATATACATAAATTAATCAAATAATTTTATCTAACTTACATAAGATTCCGTAAATGAGGACAATATTAACAAAACGACCCATCTTTTGTCACTTGTCTAGCATCAATGTGCAAATAATCAGCGAGATAAATATATATGTAGATATATTCCAGCTATTGAATCTTTCAAAAGTTCATGGATAAGAATATATATGAATATTATAGATAATAATAAATTTTATACTCTACCGTATATTAAAATGTACTCAGGCAAAATAGATTTATTTCCTAATTTTTAGATAAAATTCGTGATCAGAGAAAGGAATATTTTTTGTATTATATAAAATACTGTTTTGCTTAATTACTTTACCATAAGTAGTAGTATATATTGTGATATAGTGTTGGATATAGTAAAAAATAAAAAAAGAACGTTTTAAAATAAAGAAAATAAACACTTGACAAAACGAATATTTCGACCTTATATGAGGAAAATAAAAGTTCCAGCAAAATTGCAGAATTGGTGGGGTTTAGTCAATATGCAGTGACTTCTAAAAGACTGGATTTGAAGAGCGCAAAAAAGAACAGGATCAAATCAAAAGACAACCGCTTCAGATGATTGACTTTTAATATAGTTCTGCTCAACCAACTGAAACAAATGCATGCCAAAAGACTCCAATAGGAAAAGTTTACCAACCTTGACTGAAGTGGACTAAAGAAAAGTTATCTTTTCAGATGAAAGTTAATTTAATATGTTTGGGTCGAATGGTATTCAGTATGTGTTTAGGAAAACAGGGAAAAGGCTTGAAGAAAAATGCATCGGGCTAACGTTGAAGTATCTAACAGGAAAAAAGTTTGAAGATCTTTTTCTTACCACGGAGTTGAAGATTTATTATTCGTTGATGAGATCATCAATGCAGAAGTTTATAAAAGGACTATAAATGAAAACTCTGTTAAATAACACCTTTTATATATAAACAACTGCATTTTCCATGACTATTCTGCACCAAGTCATCGGGATTTTTTTTAACCTTCTACTTTAGAAAAAAATCCTACAAATATCTTTTTTAAATTCATAGGTCTAAGATATAATATAAAAAAACTTGATATTTCAAAATTGTCAGCCCAGGTTTTAGTTCTGATTTTAACCTCATCGAAAATTTATTGCACATTATGAAAACAAAATTAACAGTGAAAACCCTACCAATTTAATTGAGATGGGATCTATTTGGAACCCCAAGTTTTTGAATAACTCTTTTAATATAAATCCTATATAAACCAAACTTATTGTATTTGTCTAAAAATGTCTAAAGAATCATTGACCATTATTATCCGCAATTGCGAAAAAAAAATAAAAACAAGAATATAAGTTTCCATTAGCACGGAAGCGATGTTTTTTATCGCTCCGTCTTGAATACGAGCGAGAAAAAACATCGCGCATGTGCAAGTGTGAACGAGAAAAAACATCGTGCTATGCAAGTGGTGAAACCACATGCGATGTTCTTCTGGATTTTCTCTAGCCTGAGGATACTCGGAGCGTCATATGGCACACAGATGATAGATTCTGATTTAATCAAGCTCTGATCCAATGTATCGTATATCTACCTTATTACTAGGATGCTATGTATATAATGAGAATTTCTCAAGATAAAGCCCATCATTCTTAAATCTCTATTACATACCTAGTGTACATGTGAATTGAATCTAAATTTAGAGTCGAACATAATTCCAAGGTCTTTGATTGAGGACATCTGGGAAGAGTTACGTTCCCAAGAATGTAATAAAATTTTAGAAAATTTGTAGATCTTGAAAAGGTCATTTTCTGACATTAGACGATTAGTAGATGCCCATTCGAGCAAAGAATTAATATTCAGCTGCAGCGAACGAGCATCATCTATTGAAGAAACTGATTTAAAAAGTTTTAAGTCTTCTGAAAAGAGTGAGTAATTACAAGAAAGGACATGCTGTATGTAGTTAATAAATAAATCGAATAATAATGGTCCAAATTAGAACCCTGTGGGATTCCAGAAGATGCATTGTACACACATGACGTTAGGGAATCATGTATCACTATTATACAAACAGTCATATACAGTATTATTAAACAAATCCTAAAACCGACTTGTTGTGTTTAAGGATCAAAAATTAAACGTGCTAATTGATTAAACAAACAAAAAAACCGTCATAGTTTGGAGATAATTACAATTAAATTATGATTGTTAAAGTTAATTGCCAATAAGCGCAGATGGGTGACCTTTCTGAATACTTCTGAGTGACTGGTCAACAGAGGGGTGGGAAGAAGGCTGACGACCTCATTTCACAAAAAAACAATTGTCAAAAATATAAGCTGGGAAGCGGGCAGCAGCGCTCTTCAGTATAAAAA
>JAGXCT010032522.1:0-18008 GCA_022495035.1 Philopotamus ludificatus
GATGACAGTACACTTCAGAATTGATCGTTGTGTTGTCCGGTAGAAGCTAAAAAAAGACCGATTCCTTTGATATCCCACCAAATAGATAGCATCACCTTTTTTTGATGAATATTGGCTTTTGAAGTGCTTTGATCCGGCTCATCTTTTTTACTCCATGAACTCTTTCTCATTTAACATTGTTGTAGACAACCCATTTCTCGTCCCCAGTGATGATGACGAAATGACTTTCCGTACAACCCAATAGTTTAATGATTAATAATTATCGGAATTCCAATTTTTAATATCAATTTCTTGATTGTTTAAAAAAGCTACATTCTGACTACACTATTAGATTCCAATAATGTAATGGACAGATTGAATCGCACCTGCAACAAATGACATGTGCAGTGTGTCAACACCGGGGCCCGCCGCACCCCGGCTCGGTCCCTCGAGGGTTACCCGCCACAATTGCACTTTGTCAACGGCAACACCTCGACACCCGGTTGTAAAACCGGATGCTGGCTTTACACGTGCCCACCGGATATAGGCATCGAGTGGGGGTTGGGGGTGCAGCGGTAATTTAAACGTTTTTCACAGCGCGGAGCTTTCATCTCCCCTAAACTACAGAAATAATCTGAAAAATGGCGAATGGAACGTATTTATACATCTACTTTCGGTAAATATGCCTTTACCGATTTACTGCTTTATAGATAATAGTCGCTGTTGTTTGAGATTGCTTACTAATCCCTAATTAGTATCATGTCTTATTACTTAATATATGATTCTGGGGTCGAAATCCGATGCACAGTGGTCACCATTTGCGCAATTCACGGCCGACCGAGTTGCAATATGACCTGTCGAAGCATTCAAAATATTTCAATAAAGGCTTTGACCACCATTACGTGATTGATGAAAACGCCGGCGGCGATTGTTCCGGGGCGCATTGTCCCTGGGCGGGGTGGGGCGCGGTTGCATCGTTTGATGCACTCTGCGCCCGCTGCACCCAAACTGGGGGTCGCGTCGCAGGGGACAAACGCAATTATGCACCGGTCGCCGGAACTTTAATCCGAATAATTGAAATTCGAATTGAAATATTTACCGAGCCAAAACTAAAGCGGGCTGCAAAAATTTTACCGACAGCCCGCGGGCGTTTTGAATTGATCGCTGAAAGTATCTGAAAATAAATTCGGTTACGAAACGCTTTGAAAGCGACATTGCTGTGTGAAATCAGTTGGAAAATTTTCGGAAATGGCACGTATTTGCAAATTTAAAATATGCTAAAGTCGAATGCATTATTTGACATCGAAATGTTTTACATGCTGCATTTTCCTGAAAATATGACATGAAATATGGCTAATGAGAAGATCTCGTAGACGCTCACTCATTAGGTAAAACGATATTTTTACGAGATTCTTTATACCAGATACTCTACATACATACTCCCATAACATTATGTATAATTGATCTGGGTTGATTTAAACCACACATCAATAGAATCATGAGATGCACCATATTAAGTCATGAGAAATATAAGAAAAGGACTTGTTTTTTATTATAAGTAAAGTTGTAGAATATCTGTCTGAATCTTTCAACTCGCAATCTCACGTGTTTGGCAATAGAGTTCTTCAAGCAATTGTAAAATAGCTTCAGCATTTTCCGGCTTGAGCAATGTTGTTTTAGAAAAAAGCATCATCAAAACATGGTATGAAGTCCTTCCAACGCGTAGTAACAACGAGGAACTTGTTCAAGTAGAAGCAATGCTACAATCCGTATTTATATTTATATATCAATTATTTATGTTCTTGATGATGAGACACTTACTCGCTTTGGACCTTACCAGACTCTCGATTGGTAGTCGAAGCCAAGGGAGTCGGATTCTCGCAATTTTCTCTCATTTACGTCAATACCACGGTGGCTCAGCTCTTTTTAGTATACGGTTTTTTATAAAGAGGTTTCCTTCTCTCGACCATTGCTGGCATTGGACGTGTATCTTCTACCATTACTGGTATCAGATTTTACTCTTCTTACTAAGTGGGAGCGGGTTTGTCTTAGTATTTGCTTTCCTCTCCTAAGTCACAGCTAGCATTTATATTGTTACGTAATAGCAATCCTTTCATCTTGGCAATGACCTTCCCAAATGAGAGGTTCCCTAGTAAGGAGGAAGAGTGGTAGTGGATTTTGGTCGACATTAACTATTATTTTTATCGGCAGATTTAAAATTATAAGTGATTATGATTGGTTTGGTTTATTAGCAAACTGTTGCTAACCATTAAATGTTTGGTTATGTGGCTAGTCAACGATATCTCCGTTACTTACTCGTATTACTGATAAGAAAAAAAAAATGGCGGCTCGATGTATTAATGAGGGATTATTGTAATTTAAAGTGATTCATTCAATTTAAGTTGGTTGATTTATTAGTTTGAAGAGTGGCTGACCACATACTAGTTTTGTTACAATACACAATATTATTGTAATGTGTGAGAGAGGGATGTTATTCATTACGATAAGTTTCTCATCGATCAGCCTGGTAGCTACCCCTCGGTAGGAGTAAAAATTATGACAACTAGATTTTCTAAAATCCCGTATTATTTTGATAAACCCGTCCAAAACTCCTTTCACCAATACATTTCCAGGTGATATCTTCACGGCGGCTTGTAAACAACAGCGTCATTCGAAGGGGGTATCTCAGATACCCAAAGCATTTCAAGTCAAGATATTGATAAATTCTTCATTAATATACTTTATAATAAGCTTTATTATTTTATCGATATTTTGGATTTTTAACTTATGATGCGTAAATGACAACGCTCGCGACGATATCTCGCCGCGGACTGGGCTCTCGCAGCACGTTTCACTCGCACGTTTCACTCATACTTGGCACATCCTACAGCAAATATTTTTGTTTTTATTTATTTTTTCACTATTGCTGACAATAATAATGAAGGTCAATGATTATTTATAATATTTATTCTTTAGAATTTTTAGACAAAAAGTTTGTGACATGTAAGAACAAATATACGAGCATAATACAATGATAACCTTCGTATTTTTGTATTTTTCGTATAATTAAGAGACGCCCTAGAGACATAATAGTATTCTCATAAAAGACTGGACATTTTTGTTTGTTTATGTAGGGTATGTCATATTTTCAGATAAACATAGTATTATGAGGATCACAATTCACTTAGTGCGCGTAGTGAGCCTAACCCAAAATCAATCTGGAAGGAAAACACATCTCCATCAACGTAGCTACTCTTGCCTAACCGCATCCGATCTATCCGCCTTGGCTGCTAATCTGCTAGATGCATTTCCATCTGCATGGGGTACCTGAAATCTATTACATCTGGGCGGGCCATCGGCAGCGGCGGGCTAGTCTCGGCTGCAGCTGTCGACGCGCACTTAATGGATGCATTAACACTTCCATCAAGTCTGACCCGCTGCACTCAGCTGCACCGGGACAATATTTGCAGCCAAGCACTAACTAAGCCCCCCAAGACACGGTCCTAATTCGACAATTAATTTTGCGCACGGATTCGATGGCTCAATCACCGATTACTACCGTTAATATCATTATAAATACACATGCCCTCTCGGTCCGGAGCTAATATAATTACACGAGTAGCGACTAAGACTATTTCGAATTCCGTTACCGACTGGACATCACACAGGATTCCGAATGATCCTCTGGGACAAGCAGTGTTCTGCAAAGCTCGGTTTGCGTCTAATATCGGAAATTGTGGTACGTGTCCATTAATAAGCTCCATACGTGCAATATCTGCTCATCTTCACTCTACGGAAATTAATATTTAATTAAAATAATTAATGCTTAATTTATCAACGACCTTTTCTATTTATTATATATATTATATATAATAGTTACAGAGCTCGCCTCCCACTCTGACACGTGTGCGGTTTCACTCGCACACACGCGATGTTTTTTCTCGCTCGCACCCGGTACGGAGCGAATAAAAACGCATATTTGTATTTTTATTGCTTTTTTCGCAGTTACGGACAATAAAGGTCATTGATTATTTATAATATGTATTCTTTAGACATATTTAGACATGTAGGAATCAAAAATCAAAAATCTGGGGTCCCAAATATACCCCATCGTCACGGTTAGCTTAAAATATATGTATTAATTAATTTTATCGCGTATAAAATCATATTTGGATTGAATTCAACTACTGATGTGTATAATTAATTATTTCGTCGTTCTACCATTGGACCCTTGGGTCAAGTGAAACCTGCACGTAAACCTGGACAGATGTAATCTCGTTGGTTTGTCTCCGGGATATTTGTGTTTGGGACGTAGACGTCTGTGCCGAGAGGAATATACGAAACAGGGTGTTTATAAATACCAATATTATTAGTCATTCCTCGATTTGTGCAGTAGATTTGTTCCGTTCGCGTAAATCGCAGCATCACGTACTTTGGGAATCGCCAATTTCTTGCGATTGAATTTAAACTGGATTCTTATCCGAGCTCGGGGGACACGTCCCGCTGTAATTGCGCCGGTATTTGCAGGCTAGCCTGTACCGAGGTGTACCCCGGGGTAAAATTGGCCACATTTGCGGTGACAAAGCAACGGGTGACCACACAGGACCTCAAAGCCCGATTAGCCACTTGGGCTCGGTCCCTAATCGGCGGCTAAAGAGACGCAGCAGGCCCTGCGGGACGGATGTCATCTAATAACTCCGGCCCACTGTGCATAATGCTTTCCATTGACAGAAGGGCTGCTGCGGTCTGCAACACTCAATCGATTCTGGAGAAATACAGGATTAATCGGAGTAACCAACTGGATATTATTCCAATACCATTCAAGATTAATAATAAAAAAATATACGCTTTCCTCGATTCGCGTAATACTGGGTTTTCATATTATTTGTTTTTCTGTAATAGTTCTGTAAAATTAAGAATATAGGGTGATATAAAAAAATATCGAAGGTAATGAAACCCCTCTCTCACCTTAATCAAAATAAACCAAAGTTTAAACCAATAACTTGACTAATCCAAGGTATGATCTAAAAAGCCCAAAACAAATTTGTTATATATTGTTGGCAACATACTTCTACAATTATTATATCTTTTGGATACAAAATAAATGGAATGGACTTAAAGCCCTAGAGAATTTTGATAATTTCTTAATTAAAAAAATATGTATCTAAATGTATATCTGGTCTCTAACGGATTTGTCACCACAAAACCAGTATGCCTTGGGAAGGAAAACCCTTAAACTGTTGACCTATAAATGGTCTAGTCTGAATACTTTCGATCCTCTTCATTTTTTCTAAGGGACTCTTTCTTTGTGGGGGTATTTCTCAGTAAATAATGCCTAGAAAATATGAGAACGTATACACACAATCGGAGGGGGGTAAAATTCGATACCAACAATGGTAGAATACACATCCAATGCCAGCAATGACCTAAAAAGAGAGAAAACTCTTTACAAAAAACCGTATACCAAGACGGCTTGGGTCCCCGCGATACGAACACACTATAGGAGAGCCCTCACGTCACGTGTGCGACTCAGGTTTCTTGGGCCTCGACTACCATTATTTTTTGTAAAGAGTTATCCTCTCTTGGCCATTGCTGGCATTGAACGTACATCTTCTACCCTAATGGTATCGGATTTTACCCTCTCGACTGTGTCCAGGCAAGTGGGAGGGGGTTTGCCTCGGTATTGGTTTTCCTTTTCTCTATGCGTTATCTGCACATCAGCCCAAAACGAGTCTCGAGTGACAAGTCGCAAGGGATTATTAAACCTGTTGCTCAATATCAATCCCTTCATCATGGGAAAGACCTCCTCAGAGTAGGGTCCCCTAGAAAGAAGGAAGAGGAGCGAAAATATCGAGACTATACCAGTTATAGCATGGATTCGAGCGAAAATATCGAGACTATACCAGTTATATGGATTTCTCAGATAAACTGGATATATTGGAAGCAGAATTATGTTGACCATAATATAAAAAAATGATTTAGCCTTTTCTTGATCAATTCACACAGGTTTTTTTTGTTAATAAGAGATACTGACCATAAATTGTAATGGTATAGTAAGACTGTCGAACTCGTTATAGAAAACCGCGGTATAGCAGGGATCTACAAGAAGGGTTTACTGTATTTGTAGATTTTTATTGATAAATTAAAAATCTCAAAATGAAATTAAAATTTACTTTTACTTTAAGATTTCCTGGGAATGACATTGATTTAAAGAATAATGTCACAATATATAAAAATTATTTAATTCAATTAATATTCACGATATGTACACAGTGAAACTCCTTTTTTACGTTCCCGTTTTTGTATTCACGTTTTCCCGCTATTTGCGTTAAATTATTTAAAGTAGCCTAAAAGCTACTTTACTTGTATTGAAATTGTACAAAACTGAAATTTCTCATGCATTTATAAGATCGAAAGAGCTGTAAACTAAACACAATGTTTTTATTAAAATAAATGTTTCCTGTAATTACTTTTTTTATTGGTCCCTTAAAAAACGTTAAAACGGGTTTTACTGTAGTTAATTAACGGTATTATTTTTATAAATCGCGCGACTTTTTATATTTTAGGAAGGTTTTAGGCTTAAAATTTGTGCGCTTTGTGATATTACATGACTAAACAGCGGGAGGTTTATGGAAAATATTTTTACAACTTTAACTTTTTACTTGCTTATTTTTACGGTTATTTTGAAAATTAAAAAAATATTTCAGCTTGTCGAATTCTAATTACATTCGGTCTTCAAACATCAACCGGTGTATCGACGCTTACTTAGCGCCGGAGATTACGTCACCGTAATCAAACCGGGGTTCAACCCTCACGAGACCGGCGTTTATAATAAATATGTAATGCGGCCAAAGGGTTTCGGTCGGGGATTAGACCCGAAAAAATGTATAGGGTGTCGGTTTTGATTGATCGGCTGGCGAGATAAGCGATTCGATGCCAAATCCGCCACCGTTACGAATCGTTACCTATTCCGCTCGGTCGTTAAACGACGCCACGTATGGTAATAGAATCACCGTAGATAAACGGAAGGCAGCGGCGTTTTTTGCTGTTTTGACTGATCGCTTTGTTCCCCGGGGAGAATGCCACATAAAAAAAACCGAAAGATATTGATGTTTTGTTTGGTGTTTTATGGGAATGTATTGGGTCGGGTCCCGGGGGACGCCAACACGGCGATTTGATTGACAGAAAATTATAAAAATAACTTGCGCAGTTTGAATAGAGAGACGAGTCTTCAAAAAGAATTTTCCTGCGAAAACAAATAACCGCCAAAAAGCAGCTCTTCCGTGAAGATGATCAATTCGATCCGGTCCAGCGATTGCCTGACGTCCCGGACGATAATCGCATTAATAGACGAAAACAATACTTTCCTCCGGCGAAAGAGCGGACTAATGATCCGATTACATCAGAACGGATCATTAGACACGAGGGACCCTTACAAAAAAAATCGATACGTTTAAAAAAATTAAAACTACCCTTAATAACATTGAAATTTGAATGCGTTAGGTATGCGCGATTAAAACGACGTATAAGCTCATGCATCATACGCGGTTGGTTCCGGTCGGATAATGGTTGACGATCGCTATTTTTTTTGTTTAAACAAAACATGATTAATATATTCACCCATGCAAATGTAGCGGGGCAATCGTCCTGTTGCCGTGATAAAGGATTATGCAAAGTTTTGCGATATCGAACCGCGTGTGAATCGCATTATGAATATGTAATTTTTTTCTGGGGGATGTTATTAATGTCGAATTAAATTTATATACACACGGGGTTAAATATGCATATTTTTTGTTATTATTCAGATTATGATTAATGATAATAGAGCGATTGTCGATATATTGAAAAAAAATAATTCGGTATTTTATTTTTAAATTATTTACTATTTTTCTTTGGCTTCGACTGCCATTCGAGAGTCTGATAAGGCCCTTGCCCTCAGCGAGTGAGACCCTTATGGCTGGCAAATGATGATGATGACAATGAAACTAGATTTCGCTTAAAAATATTGTCCCAATTAGGCGGCTAGTTTAGGGAAAATTGACAAAATTATATGCATTTATATGCACGAAATTAAGTACAAGAAAATAATATGTTATTATGAAATATAATTATACAAAGTATAATATTAAAAATACAACTATAATTTATTTATTTGTTTATTTTGACTACTATGGATGAATGGCATAACAGAAATATTCTAGAGCGCCATTGGCCCATAAATAGATTCAATAAAGCAAGGTGAATGAGTCTCTCATACTAATATTCCCAGTCAAACCACGACACTGGTTAATTTTTAATATTATTTCAGTTGGATTCAAATTTATTCAAGGCTGGATAGATGGCATTAAGTTTATTAATTCCAATGCGCCCACATAATATTTTTATAAAACATGGTGAGGTAATGGGTCACTTTCTCTTACATACCCCCTGGCCAGTGTTATAAAGAATTCCCTGAATAATATGCATCTTACCTACAAACCTTAACGCACTAGAATTCTACAGATATTCGGTACTTTCAGCAGCAGATTTATTATAATAGAGTCAAAAAAATAAAAAACTTAGGGTACCCAATAGACCCCATCGGCACTGCTAGAAAAAATCAAAATATCGACCAAACTATTTTATGCTTAAAATAATCCATTTTAAAAAAAATCGATTCAGAATTTATCAATATCTAGACTTGAAATGCTTGTGGTCCCCGATAGACCCCCTTCGGACGACGCGGTCGTTTTCTAGCTGCCATTATCCAATTGGAATAAGCCTACCTGTTCAAAATAAATCATATTAATTCTATTTCGCAAATAATGTTGACATTATTAGCCAAATTGAATGCTTACAACTATCACGGATACTTGAAAAATGTATCTAAATAATCTAGAACACTAAAAATTAATATAGTTCATAAAAAATCTCTAAATTATATAAGTATTATTATCATCATCATCATCATTTGCAGCCACGAGACACTTGCTGCTGAGTGTATGGGCCTTGCCAGATTCTTGAATGCCAGCCGAGGCCAAAGGAACCTGAGTTTCACACGTGACGTGAGGGCTTCCCTTTCGTGTCCATACAGCGGGAACCAAGCCGTCTTGGTATGCGGTTTTTTGTAAAGTGTTTCCCTCTTTTGGCCATTGTAGGCATTGGATGTACGTCTTCTACCCTCTTGATATCGGAGTTTACCCTCTCGACTGGGGTTTGTCTCGGTATTCGTTTTTTCCTCTTCTCCAGGCGTTGTCTGCCTATAACGAGGCCCAAGTGATTATTAACCCTGTCGCAAAGTAGCATTTATTTCATCATGTGAAAGACTTACTCATAGAGGTCCTCTAGAAAGAATAGGAGCAAAAGTATCAAAACTAGACCGTTTATCAGTCAACAGGTTAGGGTTTTTCTTCCCAGGGCATATTGGTTATGTGATGAGAAAATCCGTTAAAGACCAGATATATATATATATGTTCATGTGTACATATCATCATCATCATCATCATCTTCATTTGCCAGCCACAAGGCTCTCACTCGCTGACGGCATGGGCCTTACCAAACTCTCGAATGGCTGTCGAGGCCAAAGGAACCTGAGTTTCACACGTGACGTGAGGGCTCCCCTTTCGTGTCCAAACCGCGGGAACCAAGCCGTCTTGGTATGAGGTTTTTTGTAAAGGGTTTCCCTCTATTGGCCATTGCACGCATTGGACGTACGTCTTCTACCTTCTTGATTTCGGAGTTTACCCTCCCGACTTAGTTCAGGCAAGTGAAAGGGGGTTTGCCTCGGTATTCATTTTCGATTACGTTACATAATTATTATATTTAAACTATTATTATTAATAAAATAACATACACACAAACTTCTCGGCATGCAGCACTGTAGTCGCAGACGTAAAAATAATACATCAATTGTCGTCGTATCCCACGTGACATAAAAAATGACCGCAATTGATGTCGAAATAAAAAATATAAACTATTATGCAAAAATATATTAATAATAATACATATTTTTATAAATGTTAGAAAACACAACAGAAATTAAAGTTCACATAAAACTTCCTTGTATAATAAATGTATATCTAATATATTCCACTCGCTTTACATCAGCATCACCTTCTGACCGTCTTCGCGTTCCTCTTAAATGGTGTCAAAATGTCTCAATAATTTTGGGTAAATTTAGTATCCAATTTATCTTCTCTCCGTAATTATTTATTATTTAATTGTCTGCAATATCACGGCGACATATAGTTTTCTTACCACGGATACAAATTTTCCGATTTGCATAACAAAAGAGCGACTTTGCTTGATGAATTTCGCGCATAAATTTGGCCGACACACACTCGGCGATATCCCCCGGTGCAGTCTGCAAAGTTGACTAAGTGCACTTAATCGAGATGTAATTGTCTTTGTTTGCAACAATGGATCGCCGGATTTAATCGGCGACGACGAAACACAATAAAACCACGACTCCAGTCCTCGCCGGTCCCGGTGGCAGGTAATCCGCATTGTTTGCTATTCAATCACACACCGGATCGTCTGCGGTACTAATTTGTCATATTCCCGAGGGAAGCCGGGAAACGGTCTGTCTACGTGCAATCCGTTTTACGACATTACTTTCCGGAATACGCGAAATTGATTGCAATCGATATCAAAATACCCTTTCCAATTAGATAGACCGTATGTTAGATATTTTTATTTATATATTTTAGTATGAGTGTGGTTAATTTGTCAGAGGCGTCGTTGGCGTCGGCGGTCGCATTCGTGGCCGCCACGTACGCGAGGCGTCGATAGTCCGACGCCTAATGGACACGGGCGTGATTAATTTTTGCGCAGAACAAAGCCACAGTCGCTAATCGTACCGGGCGATACGGCGACCGGTTACCGGTTACCGGCGAGAGACTGTTTCGATAAATCACCGCGGAACGCCGCTGTTGCTGTGGCCGGTACATTAATCAACCGAGTATCCCCATGCACCCCCGTGTCCTGTTTATTATTTTTCACTTCCGTATTGCTTTTTACTGAATCGGACAACAGGGCGAATCAAAACTTTACCTAATATTCTTCAAAAATAATTCTTATTCAAAAATTGAATTATAAAATCTCATATAAAATATCAACAAAACGGCTATATTTGACATCGAATATATCTACATATTCGGCCAAGTGGTTGAGCAGAATAATATCTCTAGTTACCGGAGAGTTGAGAGCACCTGCCATCGCATTTGGCGAAAGAAAAAGCAAACGCGAACGAGCTCGATGGTAGTGAGGTGGCGTCCATAAGGGCAACTCGCACAGTACAAGGGGTTATGTACTGCGCCAACCAACAGCTTGAAGAAGTGCTTTGCCAAATCGACCTTCTTTTCTCGAGGGTTACATACCCCAGGCAGCCCTGTGCCCATGCGCTGGGGTATAAACTGGAGTAGAATCAAACTCCCTCGAAAAGAATTTTCTTCTGTATCTTCTCTACTCTGGGGTCATAAGGCGCCCATAATGAGCCTGAAGTTCAAGCAAGCTCGAACCCATGTATCGTATGGTACTTGTAGGACTAAGGTATGTGAATTTCTCAAGACCGAAGCCCAACATTCTCGATGGTCCCATACACGTCCGATACATGTAAACTTAAATTACAGCAGAGATCCAAACAGTACCCAGATCTTTAACAGAAGATTGCTTGAAAGAGTTACGTTCCCAAGTCTGTAATTAAAGATGATGGGCTCCTTTGATCTAGAAAATGTCATTTTTTGACACTTTCTAATACTTAATGGAAGACGATTTAATATGAAAAGGGGAAAAAGAGACAATTTACATTAAAGGATTGATGAATATCATTTATAAATAAAATAAATAATAAAGGTCCTAAATTTAACCCCCGCAGAATACCGGAAGATGTATTGTAAGCATACGACGTTTGGGAGTCGTATGTCACATATTGTTTCATCTCTGTAAGGTAACTCGAGAAAAAACGTACGAAATTATACGAAAACCCAAAACTATCTAGTTTAAAATGAGTCTGGCATGATGTCTAGCATGATCGACTTTATCAAAGTCGTTATAGATAACGTCGACTTGGACCCCCTTATCTAGTGACTTAGACACAAAATTTGAAAAACCAAGAAGGCCATGTGGCTAAATATAATACATACACTGGCCAGGGGGTAGTAAGAGGAAGAAACCCATTACCTCAGCATGTTTTATAAAAATATTTAAATGGGTAGATTGGCGCGTTGGAATTAATTAATTTAATGTCATCTATCTTTCGTTGTTTGTTACTATATAAATGATTATAAAAAAAAAAAAACAAATAATATAAATTTCAATCCTACCGAAATAATATTTAAAATTAACCAGTGTCGTGTTTTGACACTGGGGGGAATGTTAGTGTAAGAGACTCTATCCCCACAAGTTCTGATTCATCTCCACCAAATCTCGCAGAACGACGTTATTTAGTTGGCAAACCACTTTATGGATGTTTTTTTTATTACAGCACATTTATCTGTGTACATATAACAAATAATACAAACTTGCACTGCACATCTTTTAATACATTTTATTACTAGTTTTTGGCACTCTCATTCATACAATTTTTCTTGTAATTTCTCACTCTTTGCAGATGACTTAAAACTATTTAAAGCAATTACCTCAATAGGCGATGCCCTTTCGCTGAAGTTGGACATCAATTCTTTCCTTGAATGGGCAATATTCTAAGTTAAAATTTAGTTTACATGTATCGGACGTGTATTTGAGATCATCAAGAACGTTGGGCTTTGGCTTGAGAAATTCTCATTAGATTCATAGCACCTTAGTTTCCTGGTTTCAAACTGGTCGTCCTTGTTTCTTATGTGATTTGCGACGCTTTTCCATTGACTGGTGAAACTAATTCTTCTCAACAAAAAATTAATTGAAAGTTGAAAGTTGAAAACTTTTAACCTCTTCATTTTATTCAGACGCTCACCTAATATACATATACTTTTGAGATAATATATTTTTAAGATAAAATAATTTACAGTGCGATATGAGAGTAAAAATGAACGTGTTCCACTAATCTGTACTTGATTTAATCTGAGTTTCAGAAAATGGCCCGCGACTTGCAAAAAATGTCTTATCTTATATCTTTACTTGCGAGTAACGAGGCTGGATCAACAAAAAAAAAACAATGTTTTACAAAAACTATCAATCAGAGAAAATCTAAATATCCAAGCATCTTTCTTTCTTTTCATATGTTATCCAGATAAATGAATTATTAAAAAAATCTATAAAATATATTTTCGTTCCATAAAGTTATTAAATCAGATTCTGTATCCTTTTCATTCTCGGATAGCAGCCGAAAAGGGTTAATCCTCCGGCGAATATCTTTGAATTCTAAGAATTCTTAATGGGGGGATGTAAGTGTGAGAGACTCATTTCCCTTGCATCTTTAGAAACTTTATCGAATCTTTATATGGGTGAATGACGCTTTTTAATTTTTCTATTAAGCCATTCATCCATCGTAATCTAATAAATAAATAAAATTATGTATGTCTACTTTATGTACCTTGTTCCTTTTCTGACGTTTATGATCTACGAGCTGGAACAATTCTGGACCTCCCAATCCCATCAAATTGCTAATATTGTAGAGTATGACAGCTTCTTTTTTCCCAAGTACCGTATAATAATTTTTTAAGACATTTAATCAAGAATATTACTTTTCTTCTTTAAATACGCCGTCTACTATCGATGCAATAAATTTTTCACGAATGGATTACTTTCTATTATCGAATCTTTTCATTCATTTTTGCTTTCTTTTGAGTCACCCGGTAGCCGGGTCCAATACCGGCTCGTCGCCAGTCGATTACAATGAAACACCTATTGTTTGCATTCAATTTTTCTTCTACTGTCCGCGTCAAAAGCAGACGCCAGGGCCGCAGCGGGCTCTATTAAACTTGCACTTTTCTTTTTGCCCCCGGGGAAAATTTTTGCATTCGTTTTTCCGTGTCTGAACATTTCCTTTGTGCGAGGGTCAATTTATCAACAGTGTCATATTACGAATATAGATATACGAATAAATATTACACGTCGAATTCAATTATCGTTATCGGTGCATGTATATGCCGAAGTCGTCGTTTATGCAAATCAACTAATCCGGATAATGAAGGCAGGTACGGACTGGGAACGTGACGTCGCACCGGCCCGGGGCATTTGCCGGATTTACGCATCCGAATGCAGCGGTCGACGAATTGCAGACGTGTAACTCACTGACAACGTTTTAGACGTAATATTTTCGGATGGGATTGAAGGCCTCGGTAATTGGGCTTTGTTTGGTTTGGACACCTAATAAATCTCTCAATCCCCGCGACTAATTGATTTATTATAGCGCAATTTGATTATGTTGCATTCGGTCAATTAAAACGTCGAATCCGGCCCGGCCGTAACTCAACGCAATGACGTTGCACCCAAACATGTATTGACAGGTGGACTAGCACACGTGTGTACTAGCCGGGATTACACTAATTGCGGGCCTGCACAATTCCTACGTATAAAAACAGATATGGACCACCATTAGGTTGAGTCATAAATAGCTTCCGATTTGTTATCATACTTTTATTTTGCTTTAAAATATTTACAAAATTATACTGTTAAACTTTCTACCATCTTTTTGGCAGCTTATCGATCCCCTCCTCATATTTTTTTTTTGGTTTGGACTGAATGAAGGTATCAAGGCCCTGATTGACTTGCTCATCATTAATGACAGTTTTTCCATTCAAAAAGTTGCGTAAGGAACAGAAAAGGTGGTAGTTCATAGTAGCAAGATCTGGGAGTAGGATGGATGTGGCAAAACAAACAAGTTGAGCTCCAGAATTTTTTCTTAAGTCAGTCTTGCCGTGTGTAGTCTTGCGTTATCGTGTAACAGGTTAACGCTTTTCCGATTGACGAGTGCAGAACGCTTTTCCAGTAGTTTTTCATGAGTTCTTTCTGAACATATGTATCGGCAGATTATTTCTCGACAATCCCACCATACACACAATAAAGTTTTCTTGCCATGATCATTGGCTTTAAGTTCCTGTAGGACAATATTTTCTGTGGTTTTTTAATTTATATGCTACCCATATGCCTAACTTGCTGACTTTCCATAATTATGTTAGTGTTAAATATATTTAGAGATCAAAAAATTACAAAAAATACACCTAGTTAATAAAATAAAACTATTTTGTATATAATCGTAACCAAATTATAAATACTTTTTATTTATTTTTTTTGAAAAAAAGAGGTCCCTCTTAAGTATCTCTTGGAAAAAGGTTTTTAATTTTTAAATTTATATGTCGTTTTTTAGAGTTCGCACCAAAAATTGATTAAAAACTTTATATTAAAAAATATTTATCACTGAAACTCAAATGAAATTCCAAAAAAATCAAATGCAAAATGCCTCTGGCTTACTATAGACAAGTAATTCCCAAAGTGTGAGCTGCGGTTCCCCATCGTCATAAGGGCGCCGCAAAATATTCAATTAAACAATTCTGCAAATTTGTTGGAATTCCCAATTCTCGAAATTTTTGCGCCGTCTTTTGCGCTCGCTTTTCTCAAGAAGGTCAAAAATTTTGGAAAAAACCTGATTTATTGTATTAAGGGAGCCGCGGAAAAATAGCTTTCATTTTAAGGGAGCCGTAAACCGAAAAAGAATGGGAACCTCTGCTATAGACCCTTTCCCTGACCCGTTGGGAAAGTCCATAAACCTTTCTATTTATTCATTAAAAACCCTAAGCTCTTTTATATTTTCTTAGCTGTGTCAAATGTTGTTGAATTGGCAATTTCCTAATTATTGTGTGTAGTTAAGTTTCGACTTCTTCAGTTCGGTATTATCGATTAAAGAAATAATTATCACCTTTATTACCACTTAAACATTTTGGAAACACTATTGCAGCGTGTTCATTCTTTTGGCAGTGCCTATATCAGTAATGGTTAACATTTTGAGTACAGTGTATTAAAATTCGCCAAAAACCTGACTTAACTCGGTTGTCTTAATTGGGTCACCCGTTTATCAGGACAGCTGCTTTAATTTATCAATTAATTTAATTTAACCCAAACTTTTGCTCATTTAGGACAATTTTTTGATATTTGTATTTGTATGTATACAAATATTATGATATTTGTAGGCTTATAAAAAAAGTATTTATTGAAAAACCTATGAAAAAATGTATGATTTTATGCTGTGTTGCTATTAAGTTACATTTGCTAAATCTTCAATTTAGGGGTTGGTATTTCGTGCACTACGAACCCAAGTAAGGCTCATCTCTTAGTCGTTTTTTTATTGGTTTTAATATAATTTATCGCCTAGAAATAAGGCTTCACAAAAGTACACAGCATGGCTGCCGCCGCAGTCATGCCGGCATTGAGAACTGTATAAGAGCGCGTACACTAGCAGGCTAGAATATCTGACCGCGGCAGCCACTTTAACGTTGGCTGCGGCAGCCAGGTCGCCGCAGCCAGTCTACCTAGTGTGCGGTCGGCTTAAGTTTACTTGTTTTGTTAAAATTGATATTGAATAAATTTTCTCAAGTTCAAGTTTCGGATTTTCAATGAAAATTAGAGTATTTCTGTTATTATTAATATGGTTTAAATAAAGAATTACTGGGTTGAAATTTATTTTTGTATAGATTTAAGATCAAATCACAATTTTCCAATAGATGTTCTGTGGTAGGATGGACCTATCAGTATATATTTCATTCTTTGTCAGGCACGACGTTTTTTTTGTTCATCTCCTAGAATCGCGCGAGTAAATTGAGTCGTCTCGTTCGACCGTCGACAGATCGCCGCCGAAGAAGAGGAAGGGCCACAAGAAAGGCGACAGCTAGGAGCGGCGTTGCAATTAAGTGCGGCAAGAAGTAATTTGCAGAGTGGATTGCCTGTCGCAATAAATCTGGCGCGATTCGCGTAGTCCGGTAGCACGTCACTACCTGCGCACACCCACGTGCGCACGACGCCCGCTTTAAATTAATTTTGATATACGAGCGATTCGGACGCGCGCGATTTAATCCCGCTACACCACTGGCGCGCTTATTTCGCAAACTATGAGTTATTGGCGGGGATTACCCGCCGTTTTGACATGTGCGAAATTCGAGTGTCCCGTTCCGATCGTTAATCATCGTTTCGGTAGCACTGTCAATCCGCGGCGAGCAGTAAGATTTTCAGCTCGTCCTGTGCGTTTCAGGTTATTAATTAAAACATTGCACGATACCACAGAGATTAAAATATCGTGTTTTGTCTAAAACAATATTATCAAAGGAAAACAAAAGCTGGATGACAAGATGTACCCGAGAGGCTGCGAGATTATCTTTAAAATTGTGCTGAAAATATTTATTTCATAAGTTTAACAAAAACTTAAAGTCTTCTTTACTCTACAAGAAATAATCGGCTTCTTGGCAGAAGATTTCGACTGAAAATGTGCTTTCAGGATTCTTTGTACACTGGAGCTCATTGTATACTTTTAAACCTCTCAAGATGCACAAACTGTAAATATTTTCTATAGATTTTCTTCTATATGATAGATTCCGTAGATTTTGTATAGTTTTATAAATATGATTATAAGTTTGCGGGCCACACAAAAACTCGCGGTTAGTCGCACGTGGCCGGCAGGCCGTGGTTTTCCCAAGCCTGATGTACAGCCTGAAGCCTGAAGTTCTTCTCCCTAGAAAGAAGGAAGAGAAGCGAAATTATCAAAACTAGACCGATTATTATATTAAAGTTTGCTTTGGTTTTTTAGTCAGCTCCATGAAGGGTTATGCTGACTATAATATAAAAATATTTAAAAAAAAAGGTGATGAACATCAATTATAATGGTATATATAATAGTTAAGAAGTCGACAAAAATCCAGCACTACCCTTAATTATTTTTTAAATCAAAGTATGTCTTTTTCTCACCAGTAGAACCCATACACCATGGGAAGAAAAACCCTAAATGAAGGTCAATAATCGATCTAGTTTCGATACTTTTTCTCGCACTTCCTTCTTAATGGAGGACGTATTTTTGGAAACGTCCATATTAAGATGAAATGATTACTATTACGCAACAAGGTTAA
>JAGXCT010032523.1:0-24860 GCA_022495035.1 Philopotamus ludificatus
CATGACTTGTAGGTAACAAACAATCGGTTAATGATGTTAATGTAAGTCAACCGCGACTTAGCTATGAATTTTGGCAGTTCTTTAATATACTGTCTAAGAGAGAATTTAAGGGTGAGAGACTTTATGAAATATTTTAAATCTATACAGAACTATTATATGAGTTTTAATTTTCTGTCATGCCATCGTCAAGTATCATAGTCATCCATCGTCAAGTAGTAAATATAAAAAAAATATTTAGTTCCATTTCTCAACACTTGATCAGCCGGAAGCCGAATAATAGGTCATATGTGCCTGATCATCGTAGGCCGGTAGCCTATTTATAAGCTTTTCTCGGCACGATCTTTATCGGCCGCACATTTGTTATTTAAATATATACGAAAATAATTAATATTCACATAATGGATATTACAATTATTATTTTATTAATTTACGGATCTAATACACAAAAAAGTCAAACATTAAATATATTTTTTCCATCATTTGATGATGTTTTTTTATAAAAAAATTTAAGTAAATATCTTCTCCATATTGCCATGGATTCGTCTTAGAATAAATTCCAGCCAGTTTCGATTCGACTGTATCCATGTATATAAATTTATAACGATTTGACCATCATCAATGGTGGGTAAAAAAAATCTATGTGTGCATACAAGATGTCTATTTTCTCACGTCGTTGAACTGGATCCGTGCTCGGCAGCTTCTTCATTTGTTCCAGATAATTGTATCGGATCTGAGGCTACCTTTTTTTCGTTCTAAATATATAATACGCCTTATGCAATGCCATAAAATCGTTTCCAGCGTCATTGTTCCGGCGTGGAAAATCCTATGGAAAAGTCTCACGCCGTGAAAATCACACCGATCGGTATGTATCACGGATAAGAGGTCGTTTACTCTCGTGTAAACGACGCGTTTACATCTGTAAATACGCATTATAATTAAAATAGCGAATTGATGTCGGCTCGGTTATCCGTTATCCACACACTTTCGATTGAATCCTTCGCCGCCGTTAGCCGCATCTCGTGGATATTTCAAAATTGCAAACACGTGGCGCTAAGGTCACGGTTTCCGAATCATCAGACGATTAAATATTATTAATATAACTGATTCACGGTGTGCTGGCCGCATCCACGTTTAGATATCGCGTTTCGTTTCGTTTTCTTGATAATTAAGATGATTCGTATTAATCTTCTTGTAATCAGTGCTTCGGTTCACGGTTCTGTTTGCACAACGCTGCAACAAAGATGATGGAGGAATAAGACGAAGCGTGCGTCTCGTCGTCTGTGGAACTTTTTCGCGCGAATCAGAGCGTCTCGAATAAACGATCAATGACGAGATAGACGCGCTCCCTCATCCGTCACTAATTAAATGGCCGATCGATACGGAAAATCGTAAAGATTTATTGATAAAAAATTAAAGCGATCTCGCTAAAAAATTATGGAAATGCGCTTACGAATCGTAATAGACTTGAACGGTAGCACGCATGCGAAACCCGGTCCATGTTAATCGGAAAATTTAACATGGCGATTTAATCTAGATATTCATGAGGACTGTGTCTTTATTTCTACTGGTATCTATCTATAGCTTTTATAGAAGTGATCTTAAAAAAAATATATACAAGGAGAGAAAGATCACGAGAAACTGTTCTTGATGAGGAAGAATGTAGTATACGATACAATGAAGAGCTATATCATATCAGTAAAACAATAAGAGCTATCAACAAACCTTCTTGTTCTCAAAGAAAAGAAAGAACAAAGCTTATTTGACCGAACTTTATATAATGAGACGTTGCTACATATTATTGTCAATCTAAGATGTCGCCAAAAGCAACTAAGGCTCCTTGCTATAGCTGTAGCTCAGATGATGATGATTGCAATCTAGACTTGTACTATTAGTGGTACTTGAAAATGATACGCTAATCCAATCGGATATAGGACGTATCAGTAACTTTGAAGCAGTTCTTAGAAACTTTGTATCGAATAGAACTGAAAAAAGTTTGTCCAAATGAAGAAAGATCTTGAAGGAAAATATTTATGAGAATTCCAGAAGATGCGCCTTCTTCTACTTCATATGTGAACAAAGTACAGTCAACCCTCCTATGACGTTTCCTGTAAATCGCTGTTTTCTACAAAATTATAATATTTTTAGGGTCAATTTAGATATTTCGTAAATCTATAATACATTGCAGAGCAAAATAAAGGTCAATGCTCCTTCGTCGACAAAGAATTTCGTAAAAAGCAGCGATTTAGAGGAAACGTTTTAGGAGGACTGACTGCACTCAATTCTACGAATTTTTACGATGTCCAGAAGCTGCCGCTCCATGTGGAGAAGTTGAAGTATGGTTGTAATCTTGACTTGTTTCATTCATGGAATCTTCAATATATTTAGAGAAGAGGCTTTCATAAGAATCGGATACTATCTCTAAAATAGAGCTATCTATGAATATTGGCACTACTCCGAAAAAAAAGAACTTATGTTAAATAGCAGATCAACCAGACGCTTTAGCAGCAACGTCCATGTGTCCCAACTATATAGAAGTACAAGTAACATGTGGCTGGAGATCACTTGGAGATAAACCTGGAGAAGATAATGCTGATCGGTAACATAGAGAACGCATTTTTTCATATATAATATTCTTTAGAGTTTGAAGATATTATATTTTTTTATTAAAATCTTAAAATTCTGATACTATAGCAGAGTTTCTAAAGTTTTTCTACCCAATCAACGTTCATTTTCCACTTTTTCCACTAAAAATATGAAGTTAATGATTATTGTTAAGTCTTATGCGATCTATTGAGTTCTTAAGACTTATTGTTTTGTGAGCTAGAACAATTCTGGACCTCCCAAATCTGTAAGTTTTTTACTTAACACTCAAGGAACCGGTCCCGCGTTAGTGCGGAAATTTTCGTAAACGGTAAACACCCGCTCCCGCACTAACGCGGGTTCACACAAACGTGTTATCTAATGCGCTACAAAAGTTGTTTTCTGCCATTGTTCTCGAATACTTCAGTTTCATTCATTGCTCTGCGTGCCCTTTGTAAAATATATGACATATGTATTTATTTATGGTTAAAAACTGTCCTTGAAATAATAGATTATTTGGATCGAAAACTTTCCAGTACTTACACATCAACTGTAACGATTTTTGTTTATCCATTCAACAAAATAACTTTTTTTAAAATATTTCACGGTGGTGTGCAGAATCCAGAAGGTCTTCGTCAAGATGTTGAAGTGCGATTTCATTGGTAACGCGTTCCGTTCATGGAATCTTCAACATTCTTTGATAACATCACATGTCAAACGCATGCATTTGAAGACTCTGAGAAACGCTATGTCTTAACATCTCAATATTCCATCATGAAGAAGTATTGAAATATATTTTCTACACAATAAAAGTTAATACTATTTTTTATAAAAATATGCACATCAATGGTGGCAATCTAATTTTAATATCCATGTTTCGGGACATTCTGTATTATATTATACAATATTAGAAATTGTACTTATGGAACGGCTCGCAGCAAATTCCATTGCGTTTTGTGGTCAATATAATAAGCCGAGAAACGCGGTTGTGGATACTTAAGAATAATTTGAACGATCGTACGTGTTGTGTTAAAAAAAAATCCGTATTTTTTCCCCTAAATAATTATATAGTTATTTTTATTATAGCAATTTTATAAACATAGTTATTTTGCATGCGCTACCCACGCTGCCATAATCGCAGTTACGGTGATTATGGCGATGAGTAATCCTTCGCCAAAAAAATTTCACGTAATCAAGGCGCGGTCACAGTCAACTCTTCGCAATTTTCTTATTAATAATATAATAAGTAATAATAAAAAAATCATGGTGTGACTTTGCCAATTAATATTGTGATATATTATTGCGAATAAACTATTGTTTCGCAACACGCGGCGTAATTAAGCAATTAGATCCATTTCCCACGGATTAATTATCACGGTTACATTAATTCGATAATATTTCTAATATTTATATACATACATATATATATAGAATGAATGAAATTTCTACGGTTTCTACTATTTAGTTTAATGGATCTGTATATTTTTTTTTAAATATCATTTTTGGCATTCTTCGACGCAATTAATCTAAGTACCCGTGGGATTCTCCATTCTGTTTTTTTCATACTAAGCGCGTTTTGATGAGACGGTGCCATATCTAGAATCATGAAAAGCAAATGTCGCGAAAACGTGGGAAAAACGCCATCACAATGGACCGTCGCGGAATGTGTTGGAAAATCGCCCTGCGCTACAAATTGAATATATATATATTTTTTTTTCATGTCTTAAATATCACTTGGCATTATAGAATGTGGTTAGTATTTGATTTCCGGCTTATTAAATCTATTTTTTGCTCATGCGATTTAATCAAATATAAAGATAGATGCGGTTTAAAGGTCTCGCGTATAAAAAATTGCAATTTATCCGTCATTTTTTTGTATTTTATTGCAAATCGATCGTTTATTCGAATGAAAAAGTCGTCGATGACATAATATTATGCATTCTAAATGCAGCTGTGTTAAATGAAGTATTATCTATGTATGTTCCATTCCTTGACCGACGTCATGGCGGCTCCAAACCAACCGCGTCCTCCGAAGGGGTCTATTTATAATGATGAAGTCTTCATCAATATCTTGATTTTTTTTTTAAATAATAGACAATTCTAAGAATAAAAATAGTTATACATGATATGCTTTATAATTTGGATTTATCTAGACCAGGAGTGAGCAACCCGTGGCCCGCGGGCCGCATTCGGCCCGCCACACTCGTGCGGCCCTTTTAAAATTCCTAGTGTCCTTTTTACCATAGTCGTAATCATATACTTTCGCTGTTTTTTAATAGTATTTCTATTAACCTAGCCGTGCCGAAGGAGTCTATTTAGTACAGCATGTTTTGATTTTTCTCGAATAACTCTTTTAACCTTTTCCACCATGTGGAAAGAGTGGAAAAAGACGTATTGGCCTCAAAGATTTTTAAGCAAAAAAATTGTACCACGTTTTTTAATTAATTTATTTAAAATAATGTCTTTTATTGAATAGGATATCAAATCAAAACCTATAGATGTTCCATTTTACCAATGATTTTTTATATACTTTAAATAAAGCGAATGAGAGTAGAACGGAGAGTGGAAAGGGGTTAATATAACGCAAAAACCAACACTTGATTCTCTCTAGTTTCATTGTAAACACTAGTTAAAGTCGCGCACATGAATGTCATGGGCACCGCGCTTAAAGGGTTAAATTGTAATATATAGTATACAATTTTTTTTAAATCAACGTAATTTTACATAGTTAATTTTAACCTAGCCGTGTCGATTGAGGCCCCAAGTTTTTTATTTTTCTCGAAAAACTGTTATTATAAATCCTACATATCATAAACTTTTATTATTTGTCTAAAAAATAAATATTATAAGTAAAATAATTGACTTTTATTGTCCACAATTGCAAAAAAAACTACAATACTCGCTTCTGTAGCTAATGTTTTTCTCGCTCGCATCCTAAATATACTATCCTAGTAATATACTATCCTATATCCTAGTATACTAAATGACACGTGCCGCGAGAATTTGGTAGTCGGTCTACCGGTGGCATGTCCTCAGTCTGCGACAGGATATCGTCTTGTTATTAACGTGTCATATTAATTACTAGAAAAATCCATAACATCGACCTAATTTTAAAGCTTATGAATAACTATAATTATTCTTACTTCTTAGAAAAATATCATCAATATCTTGACTTAAAATGCTTGCGGTCTATTTTACATTATAAATATATTCCCTTCGGACTACGCAGATGGTTTCAAGACGCCATGAGAGGTTAATAAATGTTTTATTTTTGTATTTTTAATACGATGTTTATTTTGTTAATATTGAGTTCATTATTCAGTGTTTGTATTATTATAAGTTTCTTACACACAACATTTTTAAATTGGTAGCTGGCCCGTTGTTAAAAAGGGTTGCTCATCCCTGCTCTAGACTGTGGACACGCCGTCAAATTCTCGCGGCACGTGTCACGAGTGTACAATACTTTTGACGCACGGTTTCACTCGCTTGGCCCATCGTACTGGATGCGAGCGAGAAAAACACCGCACCCGTGGCTATAGAAGCTAATATTGTTTTTATTTTTTTCGCAATTGCGTCAATGATTATTTATAGTATTTATTCTTTAGACCGTTTTAGACAAATACAAAAAGTTTGAGACAGTAGGGTTTAAAAAACTTGGGGTCCCAAATATACCCCATCAGCACGGCTAGGTTAAAAATCAATCGATTTATGATATGTTGTTGTTGTTGTTGTCTTCTGCGTCGATCCAAATATGTCACCGTTGACACGCGAGCGCCATCGTCGACGGATAGCTCCGGCTTTCTCGACAACACTCATCGATCGAGCTATTTGGGCCGATGGCTTATTTGCATGAGCACAGTCATTGTTTGGTTACGTTGAACCTGAGGATGACGGCGACGGAGGTGGACCATTCGGAATGTACCGGTACCTGTTCCGACCGGCACCGTTACGTCGGCCGGTGCCGCGGTACCTGCCTTGAATGCCGAAACCTACTTAACACCCATTCTGTGCGAACGAATTGACAGCTAATATGTCTTCTTAGCACGCGATGATGATGGCACAGCCGGAAGAGCGCGCGTCACACAAATTATGATCACGGCGAATCGAATGATAACCGTATCAGGAATATTTTAGACGAGATTGCGTTCGGCGTCGCTTATTTAGGAATCTCTTGAGATTTTTTAGTATTATTTTTTTTTTTTAGTCGAGTATTGTCGTGTTTAGCGGTATCAGACGTGGCGGTGATAGCGGTTGGGCACAATCATGGCTTCGTAGATTCTAGGGGGCCATAAGGATCCAGGCCGCCTATCCAGGCCAATTCAGTGACGTGTGTGCTACCGGAGGTGTCCGTAGCACCCGAACAGACCGTAAATTAAATACGAATTGGCCCTAATTTCGTCTGATTATTATTGTTACAATCCACACGTGACAGCTCAGCTCCCGGGCTTATGGCTGGCGACCTGACCCGTATTCGAAGAGCCAAGATAACATGGAGAACGTCCGTCACAGTCATAACATCATGGTTGAGACGAATGTATTCTTCAGGTGGCAAAGACCTTCCTTAGGGTTAATAGGCCACTTAGAATTAATGTCGTGTTTTATCACTGGATTCATCACGGCGGTTTTGAAACCAACCGCGTTGTCCGAAGGGGGTCTATTTTTTTTTAAGTAATTCAAGTCAAGATATTAATGAATTCTTCATTATTATTTTAACTTTTTTTTTTTAAAAAAATGGATTATTCTGTGAATAAAAATAGTTATTCATGATATATCGATATTTTGGATTTTTTAAAACTAATTATAATGCCGCGTAAATAACAACGCTCTCGGCGATGTTTCGCCGCAGACTTAGCACTCGAAACACGTGTCACTCGGACATTCTACCAGCTATTTAATATATCATAAATCCATAATAATTTATATAAAATTCCCGTGGTTTTAAATCAAAATATACGGAAAGGACCGATTCTACCTCTTAGTCTTTCAAAAAATGTTCGATTTAACGGACATAAGGAAGAGCGTTATCGTGTTGCAGGATTATTTTACGGGTTTTCACTAGATCTAGTCTCCTTTGATGTAATGCAGCACTCAAATGATTCAGTTCATCACAATACAACTCTGCTGAAAACGCTTGGCCATATTTCAACTATTAAAAATAAATGATTCATTTTGCATCCCATAATACAGATAAGATTTTTTTTTTGGATGGACTGTATCCACGGGATAACAAGTGAAGACCGCCACAGGCTCCACCGTAGTAGCTGCGATGCGGGATACAGAATCAGAGAATCCTGGACAGACAAAATCAAGAACTTTCGGAACGAGAATGATCACGATCCTCAGACATGAGGGTGCCGACCAAAGAGAGTATCCACGGGATTTTAGGGGGCTGGAATTGCTTTCTGTCCAGGGGTTAATCACATTTTTTTCTTCGTAATGTTCGAGTAGAGAACCCATTTCTCTAGTAATTAAATCTCAAAGAAATAGGCGAAATATTCTGAATATGTTGAGACGTTTCGTATTGTTGGGGTTGGATAAATCATGTCCAAACCCCTTATCTTTGATTGTTTTCTATTTTTTTTAGACATCTTTGAGTAGTAGACCAGGATACGCTGATCTTATTAACGATGTCCTCTTTTCAGCTTCATTTTCCAAACCGATGTTTCCAGAAATATTTTTTAACCAACATGGGCATTTCCTGATATTCAATATGTTATCATAAAAAGCACAAATATATCTCGTGGCTTCACTGACATTTTTTTCATGTAAAACTGCATCAGTATGTTGTTCTGATAAAGAAAGACTAGACTTAAGGAAAGGGATATTTTTTATTTAAAAATAATGTTAAAATACGTCATTTCAGGATGATGAGGTAGCGTTTCGAAGATGCGACATTAATTCTGGGTACCCCTAACATTTTATTATGATTTTTTTAAACTTAGATGAATGTCTAAGTACAATTATCGCAATTGTTGACGTATATTGACATTGGTCGAAAAAGTTTCATGTGCATTTTTGTGCTAAACGATTTTTTAGTTACTTTTTAGTAAAAAACAAAACTGTTATTATGTCACAATCTCCGTATTCGCCGGATATGGTCCACTTTTTTGTATCCTCATGAATAAAACATAGAAGGACGACGTTTTTTCGACATTGAGGAAGTAAAGACAATCGCCGAAGGAGCTAAGCGCTATATCGAAAATTACGTTCTAAAAATACTTGATAAAAAAAGCCGTGTAGGATTTATCTGATTAGATTAGATACTTTTATTATTTTTCTCATTTTTTTAAAGTAATAAAAAAGTTTGTGGTTATTGAAATATACATTTTGCGTGAATGCCGGTCGTAACAATTGACGTGCGGCCATTAAACGACGTGTGTTAATGTAGAGAGAAAATATATTGTATACAATTAGTTACCACTAATTCAATCGTAAATCTTAAATCATACGCATAAAACTAGTGATTATCTTACATCAAAAAGAGAGCGGAGGATTATTTAATGTTAATAAAAAAATTATTTTCGGCAAAAAAATTAAATTATTATTGAAACAATTCTCGAGAAATTCTCAAATTTATATCTAGTGTATTGAGAAATTCTCAAATTTATATTTTCTCGTGAAATTTTCAAATTTAGATTAGTTGTTACGTCCATGTGTTTATTGACGTAAAAGGACATAATTCTATGTCACAATGAGCTTTAAAATTCCAACGGAGTCTGCAGATTTGTACGGCTGAACAAAAAGCTTCATTAGATTCTAACACATTATGCATATGATTTTTTCACGCGATTTTCTATACGAAAACGTTTTTGTGCATTTTTATGCATATTATGGAAAGTTTATTTTTATTATGATCATTGACAGTTGGCATGGTTGTTGCATGTTGTGTTTCTCTGCTGAAACATGATAGCCATCCATTCAACAGTGAAAGTAAATAATAAAATGTTAAATTATTTGTTATGCTTTAGATTAAAAACAATTTCTAAACGCGATCGTTTAATGTTAATGCAATCATTACATTCGAGATGATTCAATCGCGTTGCATGCATTAATTCATCGAAGACGTTAAAAGCTATTATATATCTACTCCAATTTTATTTTTTGATACACGCCGATGTGTGATATGCAGGGAAAGTACTTTCACTCGAATTTTGAATCATGCCAAAGTTGAAGTAATAACGTAAAAGTTGTGTTATTCACATTTTCTAATGTAATCACGCATATACATTTATTATATTATATGAAAGCGTGTATGCAATCACGTCTAGATTATTATAGATTTTTGGGCGTAGTTGGGCTCGATCGATGCGATTATGACTCAACAGGGTCCACTTCGTGATTTACTAATAAAAAGAATGGCATCCATCGCGAAGGTTGTTCACAATTTAAATCTATTTTTTTTTTAATTTTTATTATTGACATGTTATAGCCCTGACATGTGTACTTTTAAAATCACCAAAATTAACCTTGATCGATCGTAATTTTCTTATCTTTGAAATAAAAAATGCGTACATACTTTCTATATGGATTTTTTTAAAAGCTCGAAAGCTCGATCGTCCCGAGGTCCACTGACCCCAATACGATCGACCTCCGTATAATTATGGCCGGTTGAAAAACTCGTTTCGATTAAGGTACACCTGTCCCAAAAAAAAAAAATACGAAAGAATTTATGGCATCGCATCCTATAAGATGCACTCGATTGATCTAATTTTTTTTTATCGTTATAAATATGAATTGTTCTTACTTTTAGATCCTTGCTAAATTTGGCATGCCCCATGATTCTTTAGGTTCAGCACACTTGTCACCTCTATTAGTCAGATTCACTGTGCGGACCGTCACAAATGCAATTTTTTGCACTGTTCACACTCATTGTCACATTTGGCAACGTTTTGTCGGAAAACTCGCGTTTACATCTTATTTTTTGGTTACGCGATTTGATCCGGCGATGGTTCAGCGCGTGTTAACTCCTTGGCATCCAGTGTTGTACTGAACTCGGGTCATCGCTCGCGGCGCGAAGACCGGGCCCACGTGGACCGCCGGCCTCTGCCCCCTCCTCTGCGGCCTCGGATGGGATCTGCAGATTGGGGGTGGTGCACTGCCGCCTCCGTGATGGCCAGTGTCGTAAGTGTTATGTCATACGTGCGGAACGCTATCGATTCGCGCTAATTAAGCATTTTTTTAAAAAAATAATGTTGATTGAAATATACAGCTTCATTTTATATCAAAATAATATTACATTATGCAAAGTATGAGTTAACAATCCTGAACTAATGCCACGATATAACATGCAAAGGGTTAATTGTCCTAATGAAATTTAAATTAAATACAATTTTGTGGGCATTGTATCAGGTCGTTCTAAAAGTCTTTGCGTTTTTTCTTACATTAGCTCAATTGCATAATTTTTACTAACTAAAGATATTTATATTAGATGGACCCAAATGAAATGTCGCATTTTCGGACAGCATAGTTTCAGATTAGTTTTCTTCAGTCCTTTGACTGTGAAAGACGTGTTTGAATATTTGTGTGTCGTGGGAAGTCTCCAAACTTCGCTTTGGAAAGATTTTTTTACGTGTTCCCTTAATATTGACCGAGACGTGTCCTTCGGAAGAAAAGGCAAGGAAGGCAACAAAAAATATTTGCGATGTTTATGGAGACGCATTAAACATTTAAAAAATTGAAATCAGGCAATATTGATTTGAAAAATGAGCCTAAAATGGACGTTTCCGTGAAGTGGATGAAGTAGCACTGAAAGGAGAGGTTGAAAAAATACTCTTAGTATCAAAGAATTATCGAGCCAAGCCGGTACTTTATCGTCGTCAATTCAAAGATACCTGAAAAAAATGGGAAAGATTAAAAAAAAGGCATTTAGGTCCCCGATGTGTTGACTGAGAGAAACAAACACATGAGTCGCGGTATCTCTGAGTTACTAAAGGAGAAAGAAGAGTCGCAACATTAGGTTTAATAGATTTATTACATCCAGCTCATTCTTCAGACCTGGCTCCATCCGATTATCAGCTTTTTCGCTCATTGGAGCATTATTTACGAGATTTTTTTTAATCAAAAGATGAAATAAAATCGGCCTTTTCAGACTATTTCGATTCTAAACCTGCAGAGTTTTATAAGAAAAGCATTTTAGATTTACCTAATAGATGGCAAAAGGTCATAGAAAATATTAATAATTATCTTGTATAATTCAGTTTAATAAATGATTAGAAATATGAGTTTTAGTTTCATTAAAAAAATACGACGTTTCATTTGGGTCCTTCTAATAGTATTCCTTTGGTGTTCGTCAATGGTGAAAGTGTCGGCTATTTTCTTTAGTAAATATTTTTGACCCTTAAACAATAATGTCATTGGAGATCATTTACGCTATATTCTATTTTATTCATCAGTACTTAAAAGTACCTCATAAATTTTCTGAAGTAAACCAGATATGACGTATTTCAATATAACAATCATTAATGATTAGAGAATAGAATGAATTATTTTTAACCAGTCCGTCCCGGCGGCTCGAAAAGAATCGCTTCACCCAAAGGGGGTAGCTTAGGGACCCTAAGCATTTCATGTCAAATACTGATGAATTCTTCATCATTTTTTTGATGAATGGATTATTCTTAGAATAAAATCAGTTGTTCATGATATAAATCATAATTTGGTTGATATTTTAGATTGTTGGCACATCGTACCAGATGCGAGCGAGAAAAGAACATGCGCGCGTGATTGATGTGAGGACAATGATTATTTATAATATTTGTTCTTTAATCTTTTTTAGACAAATACAAAAGTTTGTGACATGTAGGACTTATATTAAAAAAGTTATTCGAGAAAAATCAAAACTTGGGGTCCCCAATAGACTCAATCGGCACAGCTAGGTTAAAAGTGGGTTCTTCACCCTCAAATTCCTACCCCAAAAACTGGATTACACCCTAAGGAGATAATGTTATGGATTTGGTGAATCATAAAGGACGTCTTCCTCATCCACCATATTCTCTGGACATTGCCCCAAGCGACTATCATCTTTTTAAAACTTTATAACATTTTTTTAAGGGCAAAACAATATAAAACAAATATGGATATTAAAAACGAACTTGACTTATATATTGCTTCATAGAGTCAATTATTTTTTGATATAAAAACTAATTAACATATGGAAAATGATTGTAGAAAGAAATGGAAAACATATGATTGAATAAAATTTCATCAATCATTTATGTTTTTTTCAATACGATTTACCAAAAATGTAAACACTTATGGAACAACCCGATTCTTAAGCCCGAGGGTAGTTGTGACGCCATTTATAAATTACCATAAAAAACGCCGGTTCCCATTATACGTAAATAAATAAAAATATATTTATTTTTTTTATCTAAATTAGTCTTCTTCTTTACTTTTGTATACGAGGTTTGATGAAAAAACATTTTTTTTTCATAAAATATTTTATTTACTCATCTATATTCATTTTGCAATTACATTAATTATTATTATTGTACTAAATATTAAACTAAAAAATCGCAGATCACACGTAAAACCTTTTCTCTTTCTTGTCTTTTTCTCTCTATCGAGATGGATCATTTATGATTTTTTTAATTTCATACTGAAAATAGAACTTGGTCGATTAAAATATGCAAATGAAAAATTATGTCATTTCATTTACAAAATACAATTATAATGCACTATCCTCAAATATTGCGTGAGTGCCTAGTTTTCTATAGGGTGGGTTTCTATAGTGTGATCCCGGTTTCTGCGCTAAAGAAGGGCAGACTTTAATAAGGCGAATAAAGATACAACCATAAAGGAAAACACTAGACCCTCAAATAGTAGTGCTAGTGACGCCTTCTGAGAATATCATGACTCGCTAAACGCACAAATGGCTCTGTCCTATAAGAACAAGGCATCTCGCTAGAAGAAACAATGGACCGTAGCTACTGCGATGCGATAAATGAAAATCGCTGTAGTAGCTGCGATTCGAGATGCGGAATGCAGAGGATCCTGGAGAATATAAATCGAGAGTAAAGTTCAAGGTTGGTCACGATCCTCGGAGATGATGCTACCGATATATGAAGAATCACTCAAAATAATCACATACTTGCAATCTTTATCAAGCACAGATGCTGCTCTGCTCACGTAGAGTGACTTCCTCCGGCAGAGCCACCACTGAATACAGACCATATTTACCACTGAATAGACATACATTTTTTACTAGGGCTTCCTGATTAGTTGCTTTTGACTACACCACTTCTACATCTTACGTGGTCGTTCATCTCTTCTCCAGCGTTAGATGTGTATTTATTTTTTAATTAATCTATTGACCTAATTTATCTACTTCCATTCGTGGATTAGCACCATAATTGATCATTATTACCTTGTGATGATAATATTGTCCATATATGGACGATATTCGTGTCGATACATCCTGCGATATTTAGCTTGCGAGTGATAGCCTCCAGCACCAGGCTGAAGAGTATTGTCGACAGCACATCTTGCCTGACCCTGACCCTAGTTTTGATTGCGAATCTGTCAGTCAATTCGTTTTCAACATAACATGAATCTTATATGTACTTAGTTATTTATTTGCATTATTATCAATAAAGTGAAGGCATATCACGAGTTTACTCTTTGACTCTATTATTATCTACTATTTAGTATTGTGTTATATATTTTATTTTTAATAGATGCACGTTAAGATATTCTATAGATTAGAAGTGATCGATACGTACGTTTATCTCAGCTTGGCAATCAAATTAAATGAAATCTTCATAAAAAAAATGATTATACTAAGAATAAATATAATTATTCATGATACACCCTTTTAAAAATTAGACAATTAAATTATTTTTCAATAAATATACATAGACGTGTGCGTAATCATGTGTCATAATCAGTGTAGGTCATAATAAGGTAGGTTGATGCTTCCGTAGAGGCCAGGATTCATCTCGTAGAGCGCCGTTATTCAGTGTTTTAAGCCTGTTCTTTTTCTATATAGAAATCTGACAAAAATTACCCCTAATATACGTTTTCCCTCTAATAACGTTTTTTATCAGTTCCTACGAAAACGTGAAAAACGGGTTTCACTGTATCTAACACCCCGATTCTAACCCCGAATCTACGTTTTCCCTCTAATTACGTCTAATTAATCCAAGGAATTTAAAGGTTTTAAGCGATTTAATCTTTTCTATCCCATTATCTATGATTGGTAAATTATAAAAAACAGATACTAAATATACTAAAAAACAGATTTCTTAGATAAAAACGTAATCAGCAATTACATCAAATCCCCGCATTTCTACTATTCATCAATCAAAGATTCGGGGTTAAAAAAGTTTAAATTCCTTTAGATTCCAGTACACTCAAAAAGTGGTTTGCCAGATTTCTGTAATGATACAAAAAACGTAATTAGAGGGAAAACGTAGATTAGGGGGTTAGAAAAACGGGTACTAAATAGACTGAAACCTGTTTTTTACGTTTTAAAGAATTTTATAAAAACGTAATTCGGGGAAAAACGTATATTAGGGCTTATTTTTTTTTAAAGGGGCGAATCTGCCGTCATTGTGCGTAAAATATTTTTTGTGGAGAGATGATGTTGCCGAACGAACATCCAGAGTGTTGGTTTGTCAGATTTCTATCTAGAAATTTTTGATTGCCGGATGAATGCCACCGATCACTTGGACATTGAGTCCCAGTTTGTCACTGGACATGGCTCCTTTAACGCCAATTTTCATCGTCTGGGCCTCAGGGATGACCCGAATTGTTACATATTCTTTGGGAGTGCCTGGAGTTTTGTTATGAAAGAGAGACTATGCTCAATGCAGTGAGGTGGTTCCCTGGCCTATCACCAGGACCTTGTCTCCTCCATCCCTGCTTCCAGGGCTTTTTTGATTTACGCCGACCAGGTCGGAGCGAGATTCTCCTCCCTTAATCTATTACCCTTGCCTTCATAGGCGTAGGTCGCCTGTATTTCCAAGGAGTCTTTAGATGCGATGGTTGCCACGATGGCTGTCAGAGGTAGTCTACATTTAGACTCACTGTAGGGCGTGCCCTCCAGGAAAACCTCAGCCATATTGCCGGATGAACCAGGTTGTAGCAGGCTTAAAACATTAAATAACGACGCCCTACGAGATGAATCCTGGCCTCTATGGAAGCATCAACAGAGACAATGATTATGACATATGATTACGCACACGTCTATGTATATTTATTAAAACATATTTAATTGTTTAAATTTATTTTTTAAAGGGCCAATATAAATTGGAAAAGTTGTATTTGAAGTAAAAAACCTGTGTGCTAGACCGATCGGCAAATTCTCGCGGCACGTGTCACGAGCATACGTTTCACTCGCACTTGGCACATCGTACCGGATGCGAGCGAGAAACAACATCGCGTTTGTGGTTACAGTAGCGAATAAAGTACAATAAAGGTCAATGAGTATTTATAATATTTATTCTTAGACTTTTTTGGACAAATACAAAAAGGTTGTAATATTTAGAATATATATTAAAAGTTGGGTTTGATAATAATAAGGTAAAATAGGTCTTTATAAGATCAGTAGTTTCTAATAGAGATGTATTCGAGATTTGGATGGTATTTATGAGTGTTTCCGTTTTTCCTGACATATGGCGATTGAGAGAGATAACAGTCATAACAAGAGATGGCCGAATATAATTAAAATAAAAAATACATATTTTTTTTTACTAAAAATGTTTTATTAAATGCGAGGGAAATTCTACGCGAAAAAATACTTCACCCACCATTTATTATGAAAATTAAACGTTATGTACGCATTTATTATTCAGGTTGATATTTAAGGTCAAAGAAGTAAATTTTACATACTAATGTTGAAGAAACATTTTTTCTTTGTTCTGAATAAATTATGATTATTGTGATTCATGCAGAGTAGCAAAATTAACTGTAAATTAATATATGTAAAATATGATTTTTTTGAGACAATGCGACATAACTTTTTTTTTTACATGTAAAACCAAGATCGAGATCTGAGATTAGACAAAGCGTATGAATTTATTAAGAATAAGCTAAATAGTGGTTCATAACAATTTCGCTGCTGTTATTGTCACGGCGAGGTCCGCAGATAGCATCGTCACGTACATATGTACGTAGCCGAGGAGGAAACTCTGCCCACGAGATAACATCTCGATTAGGGCGAAGAGAATATGCGCATTTCTACGCATTTTTATCATTGTTATTATTGTTATTATTATCAGCGTATATATTAGGAATAAATTAATCTGTTTTCATGGTTGCGAAGTCATGCGGAGAGATTCGTCGAGAAATTTTTCGAGAAAATTGGCATATCTGTGTGTTGTATATATTCACATTTCTTCATCTCCACATGCATAATAGGCATCGGCGATCGAATGCCAATTGGCCGATCGTAGAAAGTACAAAGAGATTTTCCTTTTTTTTCGGCGGATCGATTTTCGTTTGTCTACCGTTTCTAATTTTTTCGACGGGAACAATCGCAGTGATACTGCAGATATGTCTATTGTTATAGAATTTCGTTCAAAAATCAAAAGTGATGCTGGGTCTGCATAGTCCGTGGCTATTGGACCGAAAAACACTTGACCCGGGTTATCTATCCATGGCTAGAGAACGTTGCTTTGGAATTTGGACGATGGTGACAGACGTCGCTTGGATTGACATTTTAAAGAAATTGAGATCATTGGAAAATCTGGTATTCGTGTATAATGAGAACATGCAAGGCTCGATAACAATAGCATGTTAGATTTTATGCGCATGCGCAGACTTTTTTAAAATCAAACGGCATTTACAATAACTCCTGTAATGTAATTTTTGAACTGTCCCACTTTATTTAATGACATGTTCCCAATTTTAAATCTAAATATTCGTTTGGAGTTGGAATAATAAATATTTTTCTAATATGGTAGGTGAAAATTGTACCATTCAATTGTTGAAAACGTCCTAATTATAAGGGTCAGTCGTAAAAGGATTATGTAGTTAGACTCATTTCTCTTATGATCCCAATTTTTATACAGTTTTAACCTAGCCTTACTTATTTGGGATCGAAGGTTTTTGTATAAAAATATTTTTTCCTTGACGTATCTTGACGTTGGTAGCCTTATTGCGTGCTTGAAGTCGTTGATATGCGGTGTTATCGTAGAATGTTGAAGATTCCATGGATGGAATGCCTCAATAATACAACTATACTTCAACTTCTTCACAAGAAGTGAGAGATTCTGGATTTCGTAAAAATTTAGTACTTCGGTCACATTATTCTTGAACCAAATCATTGCCTTCTACACATCAGAATAAAATGAAAAGTGGAAGGTATACGATGGTTGGGATTAGGAACTCCATAATTGTTACAGATCGCGAAAATGGACGGATATTTGAAGAAAAACGCTAAGACAAGAAGATCTCATACGTCTGAAAACGGCCAAGTTTTCTTTTCTTGAAAGATTTCGAGGTCTTTTCTGACACAGTCAACCCTTTTACAATCTTTATACGTCAAATACACCCTTTTGCACATTAAATACGCCATTTTGCAAATCAAATACAACTTTTTACACATCAAATACAACTTTTTACAAATCAGATACAACTTTTTTGCAAATCAAATTGACCCTTTTAACACTTTACCGACCGCACGATTTCGCCTAAAGCTTACGCCTGATACTTACGTGTTCGTAAATATTTTGGAGAACCAAAACTCAAAAAAATGTCGGAAATGTCCATAAAATAAAATGTTCATACTTTGAGATTTTTATTGTTTCATAATCTAAAGTATGCGTAGATAGCAGTAGATAACATTTGGCTGAGACAGGACGCCAACGTGGCGTAAGCGGATGTTTAAGTGTTAATAATTATGTTAAACAATTAAATATTTTTCAATTTTTTCTATCAGTTCCTTTATCGCCACTAATTACATTTTTTTTAACAGTATAGACATTAAAAAAATCAAAACGCAAATAGTATGCATTACAATTTTCACGAAATGCCTCAGAAGATCGGCAAGAAATCATTTTCATCGACGAATCAGGATTCAATTATCATCTTACGTTTTTAAAGGAACTGATAAAAAAAACATAATTAGCGGAAAAACGTAAATTCGGGGTACTAAATACAGTGGAATCCGTTTTAACCATTTGAGTACCGCGAAATATTGAGCTAAGTGACATTCATATACCGCGAATTTTTTATATTCTTAAAAAAATAGGACCTATCGAATTTATGAATTTTGAATATTTTATTTATAAATTGATATACAGTCAGCCCTGCGTCGTCCCCGCACGGAGGACACATATGTCCTCGCGGTACTCAAACGGTTAAAGGAACTGATAAAAAAAACCGTAATTTTTAAAAAGTATACACATTAAATACACGTCAAAAATAGTATATATATTGAAAAATATTTAATTGTTTAACTTAATTTCTAAAAGGGTCAATTTGATTTGTAAATAGTTGTATTTGATTTGCAAAAGGGTGCATTTGATTTAAAAAAGGTGTATTTGACGTAAAAAAACTGTGCAACGTGATGTATGAGGCAGTTCTTTCTATAGTGGTTTATTCTAGAACGCCGTTTTCTACAAAACGTTAAATTTTCAAGGTCAATTGGCATTTCGTAAAACTGAATATAATATGTGATCGTGAATAGACTAAAAATAAAACTAAAGTCATTTGAAATATGTGAATGGAAATAAAAACCTAACCCTTGATTTTGTATGGGTGCCTAGTCTTTTATAAGGGGAATTTCTATAGCGTAGGTCCAAAATCGGTGTTATAAGAGAGTTGACTGTAGTATTTGTGATAGAAAGCAATACTTCACAAATTATAGCTAGAGTTTCTGGGCTTCTTATTAAATGATCTCCATTCTGTGATGGCTCCGTTAGATTTATTAGGAGAATTCCTGTGTATTTTATCGAGGATCTGAGCCATCATCACAAGGGTTATCAGATGTCTCAATTACAATAGCTCGTGGTTACTGACGAAGAAGGAGCTGAACAACATAAATGTCATGTTATCAACGACTTATGACCTTCTCGAAAAGGATTAAGACCAGTTTTCGCTCCACTTTTCGGTACTTGTTGCTTCGATCCAATTTGGCCAAGGTCACCGATTGGCACACTGCTCAATCTGACCATTTCCGCGTAAACCGATAACAATAATCGAGTTATGCGATGATGATACACCCTGATAAGTACGACCTGCTTTGCCACTTGTCTTCGCCGCCATCTGTCACATTCCGACTGCTCGATCCGGTGACGATCAGCCGTCCTCTTCGCTCTAATCGCCCCGATGACACGCTCCGGTGGACCTGGCGCGTAACAAGATGCAACCACCGCCGATGTTTTTCTGTGTTGTCCAATGACCGAACGATGCAATCTAGATGTATAATCCGCATTTCCAGCTAGCGATGATGAAGATCCCGGATCTATGTGTCGAAATTACGCAAAAAATATATTTTTTTGGAACATGGATCCTGCATATTTTCATCGTATATCATACGCGTTATATTCTATTACTGCTCATGCGAATTTTCTCGCAACAGCTTTCACCGCCGTGTTTTATGATTCAGATACATCATCGAGGAAAAAAACACATCTTATTCTATTTCCTGTGATTTTTTTATGCTATTCATTCTTTAACGTCGGTTCTACTTCATCTAATGCCAGCAGTAGATCATATTGTGATGGAAATTCCAATCGTACAATTGAAGACGTGATACAGTTCAATTCTTTATTTGCACGCTAGAGCGATTACAAAAAAATGCGCATTTGTCTCGGTCTGTCTTGAGATAATCAACATAGATGAGGGCATAATTTCTTGGCGACATTTTAAAAACTCTTCATTATTCACTACGAAATCTTTTCATGAGATGATTTATTATCTAATAAGTGTATATGAAGCTATATGAGCTGATGCCATGATTTCATCTAATTTTTACTAAAAATCGTTGAACCTACAAAATAAGAAGACATAATAAATCATCAGAATTATTTTTAAGCTGCAGATGCATTTAAGCAATTGTTAAAGAAAGATCTTTACCACTGTTGCTATTTGGATTTTTATCAACTTTCATAATAAAAATGGTTTTCTGAATAAATCAAAAGGATTCTTCAATTCTTTGGACATCTCGCTATAAAAACAATAGCCTAGAGAAGCTCATCGCGCTTGGTAACGCACAGGGACTCAGGGGAAAAGGCAAGACCCTCATCAAAGGTTCCACCGTAATACGAGAATCGTTGCAATGCGAGATCAAGAATGGTCACGATTCTCAGACATGTGAATGCCGACTCAAGAAAAAGAAGAGGACTAGAAATGGCGGTAAGGTTCTTTCTGTTGGTCCCGCTGACTATTCTGGATATAGTGGATTGAATAAAGAAGGCAAAAAAAGATGGACGTCCCTCAATTGAATAGTCCAAGGAGAGGATCTAGTTTTAGATCTTAAAACAGACGCATCGGAGGTAAATTTATCGCAAAGCATTTTTTTTGTTTATTCGTACTTAAGATTAATCCCAAAGCTATGTATCACATGGGAGCAAGAATTATAAAAATCCGTTTCCTATAGAGCTTTTTGCTATAGAGCGGGTTTCTATACCATATGCGGCAGTCCCTCATCAAAATGTTTCTATAGTGCGGGTTTCTATAGCGTTGTCATGATCTTTACGCTATAGCAGGGCTGACCGTACCTAATAATTTAACTAATACTTAGCACACTGTTTAAGAAGTATATAGGAAATGTTTAAAAAAAAACAATTACAATTAAAAAAACCTAACCCCAAATATTGGATGTTTGCTTTAGTCTTCTACAGAATGGCCCAAAATTCACAACACCATTTTAAAATGGAATAACTTTTTCATTTCTTAATAATTCACTTTTATTCTTTCATAAACAAAAAACACACTTCTTGGAAATAATTTTTATTTAGTTTTGAAAAGTACATCCTTTAAGTAACCATGATTTTGCTCTTCACACTGACGCTTTCTTTCTAAGGCGTGAAGCATCACTTGTCGTAATGTTCCGTGGCTTATTCCTTTAATTTCTTCACGGATGTTGGCCTTCAATTGCTGAATGGTTAGAAGATTATTACGGTATACTTTATCTTTAAAATACCCCCACAGGAAGAAATCTGGAGCAGTTAAGTCAGGTGAGCGTGGCGGCCAAGTAATTTCAGAAATTCGCGAAATTATCCCTCTCCCAAAAATTTGCCTTAAGAGTTTAGCTGTCAGGCGAGCTGTATGAGCAGTAGCACCATCTTGCTGCCACTATACTTCTAGTGTGTCCAAGACTGCTGGACGCACAATATTCTCCAGCATTTCTTAATACCTTTCGCCAGTGATGGTCATTACGTTTTCTGACTCATCTTCAAAGAGTTAACGTTCAAGAACCTTTCCTGCAGTTACACCACACCAAACTGTTACTTTTACGGAATCCAGACTACGTTAGTGGACTATTCTTGAATTTTCTGTCCCCACACAATTGCATATTTTGTTTGTTAACAAATCCGTTTAGGTGGAAGTGGGCCTCGTCGCCCATAATGAGATTGTGAATGAAATCAGCTTCTTGCCTTGCCAATTCTTAGATCTGGACAGCATACGCTAATCGATTCCGATAATCTGCTGGCTTCAGTTCCTGCACTAGCTATATCTTATACGAAAAGACATGCAGCATCCTTTGAATCCTTTGAAGCGAGCTTCGGGACATCTCCAACTGCTGGAACCGCCTTCAAGTTGACATTGAAGGCTCTTCTTCAATTCTTCGGCGTACACGCTGAATGTTGTCCTGTAACCTACCTGAACGTGCCCTTCCAGCACGTAGTAAATCACTTACTGAACTTAAAACCGCCGGAATACGCGAAGTATAGTTTGTTTATGTGATGGTTTTCTGACCCTAAAATGACGAGTGTTGGCTCTTTGCGTAAGCACAATTGATCGTTTATTTTCCAAATAGAATTCGATTATTTTAACACGTTGCATAGTCGTCCATTTCTACTTCATTAATTTTTAAGGATAACGCTTTAATAATCTGCAATCAAATTTATTAAATAGTTAATTGTAGAAATTTATTTGAATTTTAAATGGTGTTGTGACTTTGGGGCATCTGTATATATCCAGGAAATTCTTTATAGCACTGGCTAAGGGGTATGTAAGAGGAAGAGACTTATTACCTTCACATGTGTTTATAAAATATGTATGTAGGTAGTTTGGAATTAATTAATTTAATGCCATATATCCTTCAGTGAATAAATAATTATTAACAAATAGTATAAATTTTAATCTAACTGAAATAATATTAAAATTAACTAGTGTCGTAGTTTGACACTGGGGGGGATATTAGTGTGAGAGACTCAATCCCCTTGCATCTTTAGAATCTTTATATGGGTGAATGGCGTTTGGAATCTCTCTGTTACGCCTTCCATCCATCGTAGTCAAATAAATAAATAATAATTTTATTATATAATTTGAGTTAATGCACATAATTAACTAGTATTTAAAATAATTGTGAATCGTATTATTTAGTTGCTGAAAATATGCATGAGGTATCCGATTCCGAAGTAGAAGTGGCGTTAAAAATTAAATATATTTAAAAACAGGTCTCGGTGATTTTAATTAATGCAGAGTGTCCGTTTATAATTAGGATTTATAAATTAAAGCATTTAAATTTTTGCATTCGGTATTAGGAGCCTGCGAAAATTATACGTAAGAAATTATTTTATGGAATATTCCATTGTATTTTTGTTAATTTTGTACGGAGTCGTTTTGCATAGACTTCAGCGTTTTCAGCGCTTTTAAAATGCGGCGCTTATGCAAATTGAATTTCGAATTATATGGAAAAAAACGGGGCAAACGCACAAAATATTTTAATTAATATTAACTACACGAAAATCTGAATAAATTTAAATAAAAATGCAGAGCGAGCGTGTGGCGACATTTGCTCGCAATGTAAATCCGGTATAGTTCGGGGGGGTCCCAAAATCACTTTCATTATTTAGCCGGGGTCGCAGGAATTTGCGAGGCATTCAGGTAAATTAAATCAGGCCACGAAGCTCCCGCGGGAGCCGGGACCCCACGGAGACCATATGACTTATGTATGGTTAGCTCCTTTGCTGATTGTGAATAATGGATAGGGACCCGCAGAAAATTTTCGGCACTGCTGGCGATGCGAAAAAAAGTTGGCATAAAAAATTGAAACATCCACTCAACTTATGAGAGCGGCTGAAGTATTCATGGAATTTTAACATTTTCCATATTGTACTTCCTGCGAGACTTTTGAGAGTTTTCATAAAGTTTTCCCCAGCCGTAATGCACACAGTAAAACAATGGTTATACATAATACAGTGACAAATGTTTAATTGGCGTATACCTGAAAAATAACTCCAATAAATTATACACTCATAATATTCAGCAAAACGAAATCATTTAACATATGCTTAAAATTCAATTATGCTAATTTTAAATGAATTTTAAAAATCTTAGTTAAAATTCATTGGATAAACTATGAATCATGTTTGCTGTTGCATTAATTTGTTATCGAAATTAAATATTGCATTTAATTTGATTAAATATAAATATTTTAATTATAATTTTTTACTCGACACTGTGAAATAAAATTTCCTTTATCATTCGCAACTATTTTACAACTTTCTTGTAGTATTTCGATTCGCTTTTTGAACTCCCCAGATTAATTTTAAAATACGGATTCAAGAAGTATTCAACTTCAGCTGCATTTCGAAATGTTTTGTCAATAATAAAACACTTTTACAACGTAATATATTAAAGTGCCAGTTCTGCTAGAAATAAAAATAATCAAAGAAAATTGTCGTTTCTGAAAGGAGAAAATTTTTAGCAATATGTATTATTCACGATAATAAATTATTTTCGTGCAATATTTTTATTTGTTTACGAAATAACTTTTAAAAAAAATTAGTGGAACCATCAATTGTAATAAAAAAAAATATGTGAAAATAAATTAATAGTTTTACATTAAATTATAACTCAAACAAAACTAAACTAAAACAAAATCACCAGATTTAGATACAAAAAATGTCATCCTAGTATTATTATTAATATTTTTTTGGATATATATATTTTCAGGCGTTATTTATTTACTATAATATAAATATTAAATATTTTCATAAATGATTTTCTACTGAATTGTAAATGTTATCTAAAGACCTAATATATTACTTTTTTCGTTGTAGTACAGTAAACCCCCCTATAACGTACATTCCTATAACGTCCCCGTCCCACATATAACGTTTGCGGCAGTTTTTTCCTATAACGTACATATTTTAAAACGCTAAATA
>JAGXCT010032526.1:0-14724 GCA_022495035.1 Philopotamus ludificatus
CGAACATTAAGTTATGAAATACGCGATTTCTTTCGGGTCCCCCTAATACTTTTGCTTATGGATAACGCACATGGTCATTCACATGATATACAGCATCCCAATATTGTGTTTTTACCACCGAATACGGCTTAGATAATTTAACCATTAGATCAGGGATCAACTCAACCTTTAAATGATTATTTCATTAATTACAAGAAATTTGAATGAAGGTTGATAAAGATTGAAAAAACTGCATCCCACGATTTTGCATGAGCTCTATATCTTTTTTGGCGCGGTTTCCATTAACAAAGCTTTTTCATGTAACCGGGAGATGGATATACATCGTTGTTCAGCAGTCAAAGGGTTGATATAAAATACTAGCTGTTCACCCTTGATTGAGGTTTAAATAAAGCCAGGTATTAATAGCTCGGAAAAAAACTATATTTTACGTCATTTTTATTTATCACGCGATAATAAACAGGCTTTATTTTTGAGATAGGGCTTGCATTAGAAGCTTTACTAGGCTTATTTTCGGGTTAAGTCTACGCAAACCTTTACTAATTTAGTCCCCTTCATACACCATACATTTTTTCGATGTACTTCTGGAACTCAATCTTCGGTATCCTGTTTAGCTGCTCCATCGATTCTGTCTTTATCTTCTTGATGTTAAAAAAATGTCATTCTTACATGGTTTATTTCATCTTCGACAATATGGAGATGTCGGGGGTTGTGATGTCCAGCGAATACGAAGGCTAAGGCCCCAAAACGGTGTTGTTTTTGGCCAAAAATCCTTTCCAAAAATAAAAATCGGCGAGCACACCTAAACATGTGGACACCTTTTCTACTGCCAACAATAAAATTTGGATCTAATATACCAATGTCAAAATAAGTCATGTACATACAGTCCACGAAATACAAAAATTCATTGTATACGTAGTTTAACACGATAACAGTGGTCGGAAACCTTTTGGGTGACTGTAAAAAGAGATGAAACGATGTTAGTGTGAATACAAAAAACAGCTCTAAGGCTTATTTTCCGGAGGTTTTATTTTTTGGTTTCATGTTTTAGACGTTTTCTAGTCTAGACGACCAAGTTTTACCGAGAGCAGAAAGACGAGCAACTCGACACACTATTTTTACTATTTTTTTATTTGTCACACTATAAAATAGGGCTTATTCTTGGGGTTGGGATTGTATTACGAGTATCTAAAAATCGTGCTAGGGTTTATATTAAAGGTTAGGTCTTATTTTCGCGGAAAGACGGTAGTCGTCGGCAGTGGGATATCTGCTATCTCGGAGAGGTCCATAACAGAAGATTGGAATTATGAAATAAAAATAAAAATAGGCAATTAGTAAATATTACTAAGCTGTGATCATCATTCTATATTAATAGTTCATTTATTTAATTAATTATGTATTTTTCTGAAAACATAAAAATGAAAAACTGTTTTTTCTTCTTATATCTAATGTTAAGATCAAGTAGGAGAATAGGTTAGTCCAAATCTTTAACACTGTTCACGATAATCCCCCGCATTACTGTTTTTGGAGTGTGATTGATTCATTTCCCTGATTGATTAATTATATTAATATTAACCTCCGGAATTTATCTAATGGCTTTTTTAGAGGATCCCTTAAAAACGATGGTTTGAGATAAAATCGTTTAAAATTAAATGAAAAAATTGAATTGGATCTTTTTTCAAAATATATCATCAGGATGCTTAGAACTGCCAAATCCATTTATGACTGAATCTATAGAAAAGATCATCGTTTAACATATTCGCGGACACTACGTCAATTGCAGTCATATTTTGATGTCGCTTGGGACACGACGTCAATTGATGTATTTTCGCCGGACAGGTTTGCGTTTACAGTGATACATGCCGAAAAATTAATGTGTTTAAGTTATAACTCTTATTTTTATATGTAAGAGTTTAATTATAATTTATTATAATAATTGTTGATTTTTTATTGAATTGTATCGATTATTAGTGTCCCAGAATATTCAGATACATCACAAGTATCCGCCTGAATATCTTAACCGTCTTAATTTTGGTATTTCCTTGGAGATTTGCTTTAATATATTTAAAATTTGTAAAGTTTTCGTTTTTTTTATCAAAGTATAATCGAAATATTAATAGATTTTCATAAGACTAATAAAAGTTTAACAGTTGTCTCACTTCGAATGGTTATTTTTATTTTAAAAGATAATGACTGATTACGGTAAAACGGTGCTTTTCTTTTTTGGTCACCCCGGGGTGACTACTGACAATTAACCGCACACCCTATGTTGGAAGCTTTGTATTAAATTATTTTTTGATAGGAACGTGTTTATTCGATTAAGTGGAATATCTAGAACACGTAAGTAAATTCGAGATTTAGTTAGATTTTTGTATTTGCAAATTTATTCGGGTACAGAAAATAATAATGTAAATTTCTCTAGCGGTTAAAAGGTTAACTATTTACATTAATTACTTAGTTATTAATATTTCTCCTTCTATTTGATGGGTAACTTTATGGTTATAGAAAAACCTGATTAGATTAGAATACAACGACGACTAAGAGGTGTGATAAAGTCGTGTGTTGACACCGCGATTTTTTTTAAACGATCTCTGAATTTTGTATTGCCCTATGGATCGATTTGTGCGATGTTTTACCGCGCAAATCAAAGCATGCATGGACTGTGGCGGATTTCCTCTTAGGCGCATAAGGCCTCATTAATTCAGGGGGCCTCAAAGTTTACCTCTCAAAACGATTTTTTTCATAACAAAAACTATTAATAATTTAGCAGTATTCCCTAAATTGAATTGACAAATGAGTAACGCCTGCTACCAACTACCCTGATAGTCATATTTCGAACTACAGTTAAACCCCCAATAACACTAAAATCGGGACCGTATAATTTGGAGTCGTGTAATTGGGGGAATGAAGTGAAGGCTGTGTGTGCGTATAGCCTGGCACGTGTTGAATACACAGACGGTATGTGAATGCGACCGCGCAATTGGGGGATTTGCGGCGAATATTTCATCTCAGCGCGTAATTCGGGGTAGTGTAATTGGGGGTTCCACTGTATATGCACTAACTGTTCCGTAGGCCATGCTCCATGGATTCAGCTACTTAAGCTACTGCTCTGTAATTGTAAAATAATATCGATCATTTATATAGATCGTTAATATCGATCATCGAAAAGCTAATAAAAATAGTAGTAAGAGAAAAAACAATAAAAATGATAATGTTTACATAAAATTACATGAAATTAATTATGTATCCAAAACGTGGGTGTAGAATGCGCATTATAGGAGAGTGAAAATATTTTGAGGGGGGGGGCCTCAAAATTTTATTGCGCCTGGGGCCTCTCAAGTGCTAAATCCGCCACTGTGCATGGGTATACCTTATTATAGAAATGGGACACTTGTCTTTTCATACCGGCCATAATCTCTTCTTCACGCAATAAATAATCCAATATTTAGTACGGAAGATAATATTTCAATTATCGTCTGACCTTGGCGTCAGTAGTTCTTGGCCACCCGATGTTGATCTTCGTTGGGAGACAATAATGTATTGCTGATTACCTCCCCCCTCTCTCTTTCTGATTGTAAATTGATAGCGATTTAGTTAGAATTATATTTAAACTATTACGAGAAATTGATAACATGGGTTTTTTTTATATATACTCATGACCTCTTGCTATCACTCTCAGATTCTATGAAAACGATGAGATTTGCCTATTTTTCATGATTAAATCGATAAAATTGAGTCATCAAACTTTAATTTATTATTTTGTACGTATAAAAATGTTGATAAAATTGAGTTAAGCCAATTATAATTTCATTTAAAATTCCTCGACCGCGTTATCAAAACGATCCACTCGTCGCGCCCACAAATATGGCCGCAGACGATGCACTTTTCATTGCACAATTGCATTTTTAGTCGGCGAAACCTACGTTTCTCCGTAGACAGCTAAATTTTGATCGCGTTTAAGATTAAGCGTATCATTATTAGTCCATTGTGATGCCCTTTATACGCTGTAATTGAATAGAATTGCCCGCTCGCATTTATGCGTGGGATGTCGAAGAAATGATTTGTTTTCAAATCCAAAACGTACAGCTGCAACTGCAACGTTACATAAAACGCAGTCAATTCCGTATCTGACGACGACGTTCATTTGAAAACTGTCATTTGCATACAATAACGTCTTCGTCGATTGCATAAATATTCTAAATATATATGACGCATCCAACGCGTGCGTTAAATGGTTATAATGGATCATCGACGACTCGGCGGCCCATTAGTGCAATTGGCCGATGCGTGAGGTCCATCACGTATGCACATGTATTAGCGATTTAATCATTTTCATTTATTTATTTCAGATGCTGCTGTCTTCGCCAGCTCACACTCTACCGCGGCTCAGCACATTGTGCCGACCGCTCTTAGAGTCAATATCTAGAGATATGAACGGCTCGCTCGATTCTGTCGTTATTCCTGATGACAAACCGACCGAGTCGATGGATGACGAAGAACATTGCGTTAATGTTAAGAGCACCATTTCCGAAATAATGAAAGAGTCGATGGATTGGGTCGCGGAGTTGTTGAGATAATCGAGACCTGATAACTGTTTTATTATACAAATAAATATATTTTCCTATGTATCATCATATTTTTTCATTGAATCATTTAAGCAAAATTATGGTAACGATCCCGTTTTTAATCATGTCGTAATTCGGTTCTCGTTCTTGATACAGTTCACTTGTAGATGTTATCGTCAACTGTTTTTATTTATTCGACGGTAATTTATCGATCTCTTCCAATGTCTCTCATCTTTGTTTCATAATAGTCGTTATGTCATACGACGGCTAAATCAGACACATGGACACTTAATTCCCATGTCCCAGTTACTTGGGGTCAGGTCTCACCGCCAGTTGCCTCCAGAGCATTCTATTACTCGCAGTGTACTGTTGGATTGCTATATCTCGCAGAATAATGTCTCACGGAATTGCTGTCCGCAGAACTATAATAAATATAAATTTTATCCACTTTAAAGTGGTCCCCGTCAGATATACCATACACCAGTACTCTTTCCAATTTTTGGACCACTTCTGGACCACAATTTTTGGTACGGGTTTTAACTCCTTCGTCGATTCTGTTTTTATCTCCTTTATATCCTTTCATCTTTGGAAATAGGAAGAAGTCGCAGAGGCCACGTCTGGCTAATACAGAGGCTAAGGCATCATAATGGTATCGTTTTTGAGCAAAAATTCGTTTTCAGATTTTGTATTTTTTCCACAAATATTTCCATAACATCCAATATGACTATCAATGTTAATATAAACGGTGTATATTCTTGAAAAGACATACACAAGAACAATAGCGAGATAAATTGATGACAGATTATCATTATCATCCTCATAGGCGCAACACCCCTTTTGTAGAACCCTAGTCTCATCCAATACTCCTTCCCATTTTATCCAGTCTGCCGTCATGTCGCTCCATCTTTCCGTTTGTTTCAATGATGCAGTATCCCTTTGTACACAGTCCAATCACCACAGCCTTGCTCTTCCTGACCTCCGTGGACAGGAAAAGGCTTGTTAACCATAAGCCTTTTTGGCGGCTGAATGCCCCACATCCTTGACACATGAGCGATCCTCCGGAGTCTGGCCATTCTGACGACAGCTGTAACCGTTATATCCTTGTATAGTTCCTCGTTGCTTTGGATACAGCTCCAAATAGTTGTCTTAAAAACCTTTTTCCAGGATATCCAATATTCAGACCCGTATATGTTAGGACGGGCCTGATGAGGGTCATGTAGAACTTGACTTTGATCTTCCTTGAGAGGAATCTCAACCTTAGATGCTGTTGGAGTCCAAAGTAGCATCAGTTTGTCAGCATGGTTCTTCGTACTTCCAAATTGAATTCATTATTTACCATAAATAAGTGAGCTGAGATATGTGAATTCTTGGACTACCTCGAAGCTGTACTCTTCAACTCTCAGGTGTTCAAGGGTTCGACATTGGCTTCGTAGAGATCATCTCAGGGCGGCTTGTTTCTACAATTTTGATAAGTCCGATTGTCAAGACAAGAGATATTTCACTAGCGAGATAAATCAAAGTCAGATGCCAGATTTATTTGACGAAGGATTGCATGGCAGGAAAACCACGAGGGTGGTGGGTTGTATAACTTACATCCACCCCCTGCCAGTGTCATAAAAAAATCCCGAAATGCATAGAAGGTTTACTTATCCAAGTACTTACTTAGTTGAACATTATTCATTCATATTGAATAACAATAAAAATATATAGAGAGTATATTAAAATAAAATGAATAATAATACAACCGTTTCTATATATATTTATAGATAAATACATTTTTATTAAATATTTACATATTAAATATTATCATTTGATTATATATGTCTCAATAAACTCGTACATCATCGACATCATTCTCTTTTTATAACCGGGATTCTTTTCCATCAACTCGATCAAGTTCTCGACTTGCACTCCGTACAACAATTTTATGAATGCTTCCGGATCATGCATGGCGTCTTTAACATCATCAGCTTCAATTAAGAGATATTGGAAAAAAACGAGAGTCTGTGACATTCCCCACTGTTTGAGTAACGTACAAGACTCTTGAAAAGCATTCCACGATGTAATTTTCTCAATATCAATATCATGTTCTGATAACGCCTTTGATAATTCACCATAGTAATGTTTCAAGTACATATCGGAATGTTTGTTTAATACATCCAATTCCACGTTCAGATATAAGAACGACATCACATCCGAAGCCGGCGCTGAAAACCGACACGTTTGATAATCGACCAGCAAGCAATGTATGGGATTATTGTCGTCATCGTATCGGAACATCATATTGTTCGTCCATAAATCGGCGTGTATCAACACGTTTCTATTCTCATCGGATAGACCGGATAGTGCAATTCCATTTTTAAAGAGGGTGTGCCATTTTTCAGCGACTGTCGTAAAGTGCGGAGTGTTTTTTCCATATTTTTCGGACACCTCCGCTAGCTTCAGACCGATTTCCACGCCCCTTTTAAACCAATTATCGTAGTTGAATGCGATTTTGTTTAACTTGTATCCGTACTTTTTTTCCAATCGGTATTCTTTATCGCTCTGCGTCTCTTCGTGTATTATCGACGATGCGTGGAAGCGAGCGAGGGCAGTCAGCGTTATCAAACAATGCATCTCGTCCATCGTATCGGTCATTCGACACATTTTATATCCTTTGATGTTCAAATCTTCGAATATCAATAATTTATCGGTTATACGTAAACATATCGGACGCCATTGCTTAGATTCTGCAATAAAAATGCATATTTATATAACGCATCATAAATTGTACGATCAAAATATACCTTCTAGTTTTGTGAACTGATTAAAGATGTTGTCGTAGATGAAAGCCTCTCTTTCGAACGTGCCAAACTTTTCATTGAAAGCGGCCCTCTCCTTATTGTTGACCGGAAACGATTTAGCGAATAATGTAACGTTCGATACGTTTCCGTTCAATTCGTATGTCACCGTCACTATGGAATGATCGCCGAGGAATCCCAATAAGCCGTCTCCAGCCCCTGATACTTTATAAGACTTCAGAACAAATTTATTCGTTGACAACAAATTTTCAACGGCTATTCTGATATCATCTTGGTGTATTAACGGAGAAGACACTTGGTGGGCCGGCTCCATGATTAAGCAATAACAACATAACCCCAAACAAGTGCTATTAATTATATAAAACAATCTAAAGGCGTGACCACACCTCGTGCCACAAGGCAACAATGTGTCTTGTAGCCTAAATATTATATATTCTAACTTTTTCACTGATCACCGATATTATTCATACTATGTAGGTAGAATTAATGCGGATTATATAATTATATATAAATTATAATTGCATTTTTATAGATAAATATATTGAGAATAATAAAATAAATAATTTGCCAAAAAATCGACGGTATATCGGCCTTATTATTATGTTTTTATATTAAAAATTTTTAATGATTTATATTTTTTGTTGATTTGATCCATTGGATAATGTTGATTTGTGGCATATGGTGTGGATGCCTCCTGATTGTAATTATTTATTTAACTTAACAACCGCCATCTCTTGAGAGCATTCGGTATTAATGTCAAGTGTTTAAATATTTGTTTTCGTAGATAAAACCGCTAACAATATAGTCAAGTGGTATTCGACACGTGCACATTGCGTGCGAAAGCCTCCAAACTCTTATAAATCTTCAAATCCGCGTCATTTAAGCTCCCTGAAAAGGCATATTGCATTTATTCCCAGTCGTAAGATCCCAGACGACTTCTCTAGCTCCCTAGTTTTACCTCTAGTTCAGTTGTTTCGACACTGATACCACTAAGTTTTGATACAAAGCACTGTTATTTTTTTGTTAATCGTCAAGGATTTTGGAATGTTATGACAGGATCAAGATAATAAAATTCAGAATAATTTATTATAACTTTCATTGCAGAAATACTTAAATATTTATTTTATTCTGGCTCATTTTTAATATGCAATGTTGCTTATCTAATATAACACTATGTTTATTTACACATTTTTTTATAAATAAATTTTCTATGTTTACGCTTTTAAATTAATTTATGATATTGACTAGGAAGACGTTAATTAGATTAATGTTTTATTGATTGATCACATAATTCAGTATAAACTCTTCTACCAATGGAATCAATCGTTCTCTGTATGCTTGATCTTCTCGAATCATTTTTAAAACGACATCTTTTCTCGACACGTTAATTATACGCTCGTAATCGCACGGATTTTCGAGTAGCTTTTCTGCGTAACCTTTTTCCAGCAACGCCATTTGTAGTAATATAGTCGACTGTCCGACGGCCCATTTTCTGTACGTTTCACAATCGTTTCTGAAATCGTTCCACGGCAACAGATCATCGATATCGATATCGTTCTCTTTAAGCTCGCGTGATAGATAATATCGAATAATAATAATGGAGGTATATTTCGAGATTATCGTTTCTGTCGTCTTTTGTCGTATTGAGATACAATAGACTCATGACGTCGCCGGCTGGAGGCATGCATCTGCACGCTTGATAATCGACAAAGACGCATTGCTCGGGTTCGCCGTCGACGTTATACCGAAACATCAAGTTGTTCGCCCACAGATCCCTGTGCGATAATACGTTCGGTGACGTCTTCGACGGACAGCACAAATCTAATACTTCCTGATACATTTTACAACACGTCTTCTTAAAACCGGACACGTCGACGTTATTCATATCGATATTGGTTTCATCGATGATTTCTAATACTGCTTCGAATCCTGCTGCATACCATCCGTTGAATTTATAACCGCATTCGTCGAGAACGTCTCGAAACTTATTTTCGATCTTATAACCGGCATTCGATTCTAAGATTAACGATGCCGCGTGAAACCGCGCTAACGTCATTAGCGCAACGATGCAGTGTTTATAATCGAGCGTTTTCCGTTGATCCGTTATGCCGAATCCTTTTTTCGACAGATCTTCGAGAACGATATCGCATTGCGTTGAAATCAGATACATCGGACGGAAGGCGTGATTGTCTGCGGAATAATTACGTATTAATTATAAATTATTAATTTATCGTATTTTGATGTATTACCGTCTTTTTGTTTGAGCTGCGAGAATATGTCCTTGTACACGGCGACTTCTCGACGGAAATATCCCGCCTCGTTCATTTTGTTGGCTTTATCGACGTCGTGCGGTAGTGATTTTATGAAAAAATTAAACTCTCGCTCGGAATCGTCGACGATTGCGTTCACCGTCATTTTGTAATGCTCGCCTTGGAATCCGGCCAGTCCGTCTGATGCCGATTTTATATCGTAATCCTTGACGACGATCGTGTCTACGTTTCCGTTCAAATATGCCACCACACAATCCTTGACATTGTCCGAAGACAAATCTGGAATAATTTTCTCGATATCGCACATTGTTTGGAATACTTAATACGTCAGTTATACATCTGCGGATGGAGCTAGTGCGAATGATTTCAGTGATAGGGAGGGGGGAGATCTCTCTCTATATATCCTATACTTTTATCCAGGGGTTTTCAACCTTTCTTATAAATGAATACACAATGAAAAATATAAATAAATTATTTTATCATTTTATTGACAATATCCATTGTACATAATATTTTTTTAAAATCATATTTTGTTTTTATTTAAAATGTTTATAATCCCTGACGTATGAAATTGGGGGAATTGTACCGTGAGTACTTTATGACCTTGAACTTAACATGATTCCCCCCCATTTAATTATTATAATAAAATGTATAGTTAGGGTCATTTTATCCCCAACTGTATATACAGGGTGATTGAGTAGAATTGACACAAGTTTAAACAAGAAAATATTATTATACATATTTTTATTCGCTATTAGTAAATCTTAAATGAATGTGAATATTATTATCATTGGAAAGACATTGCTTCATCATTGACAAATTAGAGTTGCAATTTAGGACAATTCATAGGATTTGGAGACAGTTAGAGGATTAGAGATCGATCCAAACACTTCAAAAGTGCAGCAATTCAAATTTGAAGGTCTAAAAATGTATATCAAGGGATGTTTTAGCAACCGTAGTCAAGTCTTGGATTGAAGAAGTTCCACAGGATGAGCAAAACAAGATTCTACGCCAGCACATACAACAACAAAAAAACAGTAGTGGCTCGAGGATAACATTTTGGCATGTTACCACCAATATGTGGCCTTCAAACTCGTCTGACTGCAATCCTCAGAGTGCTAAAGAAGAAGAATTTCAAGATATTGTTTACAAGATCTTTTAGAGACTGATTTTTACTTATAATGCAAGTTCCATCATTTGTATCCAGGATGAAGTTGTGTCATACCGGTCCGACACAGTTTCATCCCTAGCCATCCACCCACACCGCATAAACCAGCTCAGGGCCGGTTCAATCGGTGCAACAAAAGCAGTTTCTTTCTTAAAACGCGTGATTTTAAAAATTAAACTATTATTGCTTAAGAAAAGGGAGAAGTGAGAGGGAAAAATGCTTTGCACAACTCTCAGAAAGTCGATGCAAAGCGAGCAAATGCCCTGTAGCAAATTACATTGCTGACCAGGTCCATGTGTCCGATCGGATCCTCCACCAGGTGACCTATAGGAGAAATGCCGCATCGGACAGCATGGAGCAGGTCGTGACGGGTAACGTCCGGATAAGGAGAGGACTACAGAATGTGACTAATCCTGACAGATGAACCCACACGAACAATGCGAAGATGCTACTAGATTAAACTCTTCAAACTTAGCCTTGAAATTGCCGTGGTCAGTCAGGAATTGACTTACCTAAAAGTCTGAGTAGAACCAGCTACGATTTAGCCTGGCTAAAGTCCGTCTCTAGGGGCAGGAATTCCACCTCTCCTGTCACTGATCAAAAGCCGATTCAAAACATCGAACAATCCTTGTTCAATGCTTAAGAAAACGAATACGTTAGACACATCATTCGTGGAGCAAAGTATCGCCTTCTTCGGAGTATCATGGAGGGAAAAGTAGTAAAAAATTTATAGATAAAATACAAGAACGAGTCGCTAGCCTACTTTCGATAACGAACATGGCACTTGAAGAAGAAGAAGAAATATATGAACGAGTTTTCCGAATCCTGACTAACTAATTTTTGTTAAATTAAATATAGATAGATGTTCTCCTTCACATGTCCAAGTCCAGAACATGGATCCCATTACGATTATTTACGTTGGAAATTATTTTGGTTTAAATTAATAATAATTTAGAATATAACAAATAATTTTTCCGTGCCAATTCTACTTCCCAAAATTCTTCGATTATATTACGATATTATATAAGTTTCAATCAGCTTATCGATCATCGATAACACCCTTTTTCTATATACGGTATCTGATTTAAATAATTTGAGCAAAACGTCGCATCGTCCTCCGTACGCCAATTTATAAAACGCGTCTGAATTATTGCATGCCTCAACGACAAATACCGGATCCAAATACATGAACTGCACATTGATAACGGTCTGTACCATCCCCCAATTTTGATGTACATTGCACGTTATCAAAAATTCACTCCACGATAATATGTCATCCAATTTTATTCCACTCTCCGATAAAATATTTGATAATTCTTTATAATAATGCGATAGATAAAGATTGATTTTCTGATCCAGTTGTTCGACGCTTAGGTTCATTTGGAGAAACGACATGATATCAGCGGCGGGCGGGGCGAAACGGCACGCTTGAAAATCCATGAGCATGCACTGAATCGGTTTACCGCAATCGTCGTACCGAAACATCAAATTATTATTCCATAGATCTCCGTGCGTTAGGACGTTCCGCGTATCTTTCGACGGACCGCTCAATAAAACGCCGCGTTTAAACACATCCGTCCATTTTTCTACGACCGTTTTAAAGTGTTGCGTGCCTTTGCCGTATTTTTCCGACGACTCCGCTAACTTCAACGCTATATCGATCGCAATCTTCAGCCAGGAATTATACGCAAAGATAGTTTCGCATAAATCCTCTTCGTATAAATTCTGCAATCGGAAGTGTTTATCGCTCTGATCGTTTTCATACGTTATAGTCGCACTGTGGAATCGAGCTAGACACGTTAACGCTGCAAGGCAATGCGCTTCGTCCATTTGTTTATCGACGCTACGCATCTTATATCCGATGACGCTCAAATCTTCGAATAAAAATAAGCGGTCCGTCGCTAAGTAACAATACGGATGCCATCTTTCGCATTCTGAAACATTTTACAATCAATTAATAAAACGTACGATATGATTAATTAAGTCTATATACCTTCGTTCTTCTTAAATTTATCGATGATGTTCGTATAGACAAAGTTTTCTCGTTTGAACGTTCCGTAAATGTCATTGAAAGCGGCTCGTTCTTTGTTGTTTACGGGATATAGTTTCGAAAATAAGTATATTTTGCATATTTTTCCGTTTAATTCGTACGTAACGTGCACACGAGAATGTTCTCCGAGAAAGCCCAATAATCCGTCTCCTGCCGCTAATACGTCGTACGATTTCAATACAAATTCCGTCGTCGATAACAATTTTTTTAACGCTATTTGTACATCGTCGAACTGTATTGCCGAAGCAACGCTATCAAACGAACCCATGCTTGAGCAATAATTATATATTCCAACGACATCGGTTATATATATCTATACGTTATTATAAATCAAAAATTTTTGCACTAATTGTTTTATGACTTTTGTTCATCGAGAGGATCGTTTAAATAGTTTATCGTTGGATATTGTATAAAAAATATTTTTCTCTATTTACAACGACGTTCTAAATAAAATAGTTTATTTACAAAATCATTTTGCATCGTCGATATCATTAATAAGAAAAATTTGACGATTTAAAGATTTAACCGACATGCCTGTAACTTTGATGCGACAAGATTAATTTGGGTAAACATTTTGATATGTGGCCGACATCTGGGTATTTTCCGATACGGAACACATTTTTATTTTTAATAATGTTGATATAACGTATATCATATGTGATGTATGGTCTTCGTTATCATTTGCATAATTAGCGAACAAATAAAATTATATTAATGCTGAGTTTGCATAATTTTATTATGAGTTTATAACTGTTAACATTTTTTTAATACTTAGCTGCCAGCTTGAATATTTGATTTAGCACTTCGGGCTAGCGATTTTAGAAAAAATAGAAATTTAATTAAAAGTAGTTTGACTTACATAATATATGTCACTAGCACAATCTGTAAACATTTGGTTGCTTTCATCTTGACTATTAACATGAAGAGAATGGATCCAGCGATCCTATCTCCAAGGCGAGGGCCTTATTCAGGCTTATTTTAGAATATCAAATGTTCTGCTCCTTTTTAAACGCCTCTTCATACTTAAAACTTCCTCTCTCAGCTGTGGTGCCAGTTTGTCAGGTTCTTCGAATTTAGTCGGCACCCTCGTGTCTGAGTATCGTGACCATTCTTATTCCGAATCTTCTTGATTTTGGGTCTCCAGGATTTTATGCATTCCGCATCTCGCATCGCAGCTATTACGGTGGACCCCGTGGTGGTCTTCACTTGGTCTCTTCAGCGGGTGGGCGGCCTGCCCCTTCCCCTGCGTTCTTGTATGTTTCCAAGCACGATGAGCTTCTCTAGGTTTTGTTTATTCTAGCGAGATGCCCGAAGTATCGCAGAATCCTTTTGAGGCATGTGGTTGAAAGTCAGTCGTCTTTTCCGTTCCCCATTTCTTTTAGGACAGACTCGTTTGTGCGTTTAGGGGTCCACGGTATTCTCAGCAGGCGTTGCCAGCACGACATTTCGAAGGCGTGCTTTTTGCATTCCATATTTTTAGTCTTAGGTTATATTTATTTGTGTGGAACCCAAATTGTTCTACTAAGGTGGGGACTTTTAAGCCATTTCTGATTATGTCGTTAGGCACAAACCAAGGTGGACCCGTGATCATGCTCAGCGTCTTGGATTGGAAGCAATCTATTACTTTTATATTCGAGGATTTTGCTGTGCCTCAGATTTGAATACCATATGTCCAGATCGGACATAATATAAATTTAAAGATAAGCAGTTTATTATTTAGGGATAATTTTGAGTGTCCGTTGGTGAAGATTTCTAAACTTATCCCTAATTGCTTTCTCCATTCATTATATATTTTTAAAGTTTATGCGGCGATCTAAGCATATTCTCAGATATTTAACTGACTCTGTCTGGAGCAGTAGCTCACCATCGATGC
>JAGXCT010032527.1:0-22588 GCA_022495035.1 Philopotamus ludificatus
AAAAAAACTGCCTTTGTTACACGGATTAAACCGGCCCCAAGCCAGTATATGTATAATACAATTTAATTAAAATAATATAAATTATAAAAAGGATATTCTTGTAATATTCCATATTTATTTGCATCTTTATGATGCTTAACGTGTGTAATAACAGATGAACGCATTTAAGATCGGCACGGCGCTTACGGCATTTAATTACGTGGCCACCTACGTTCATCTCAACACTGGGCTAAGGCTCCAATTAGCGTCATGATCGTTGACAAAGGGGCCGAAACCAATTTGAGACTATTATCAATCCGTTGGCAAAAGTTAAAAAAAAAGTTGTGGCAAAGTATCACAATTAAGTGTTCAGCATCAATAACCTGGCGTTGTTGACACTAATTGTCTTGTTGGGCAACAGTGAAAACAGAGCGGTCAGATGCCGAGATATTATTATTAATATTTTTTTTTATTTAAACAATTAGAAGTGGAAGGATTAAGCTGCGTCTGATATTTAAATAAATGCATTGAATAATTAAAATTAATAACCTATCGGATTGCTGCGAAAAAAAATTAAAACTGGCGTCCATTAATAATCGTTAACGACATGGACGCGAATAAACGGCGATTATCCCACGTTTAAATTTTTGTGAAAATTCCAGAAAAACATCATTGTTTTCAATCTGGTAACACTGCGAAGGTTGCATAATCGCGAATTAGATAGAGTGATCATCGAATGGGATGACATTGCGAAAAAGCGTGTAATGAGGCGCGCGTAATTAATTTCGCAAATTGAATTAATTAAATTAATTAGAGGTGAACAGAGTCGATGTTTTTTTTTTGCAAATATTTCCACATTTTCATTATCGCAAACTGATGCAACAAATGAATCATTTTTTATTGATGTATCGGCGAAAAATGAAGCAGACGCAAAGCGCCACGTTGTTTATGCGATACGCTCAAACATCCTTTCACATTTATGCCATTGTCCTTTTTTTTCGTCGAAAAAAAATCGCCTCAATTATGCACGGGACTAATGTGACGAGATAAAAATAATATCGGCGCCAAGGACGGTGTCGGAGTAATCTAACTGTTCTTGTTGTGAGATTGATGTCTTGTATAATGGATCTCGTATATTGATCACATGTTTTTTTAATCACGCAAATGACTATGTAATTTTATAATTGAAACTGCATAATAAAGCAATAAAAAATTATAATTACTCTGGATTTTTTATTCGCATTGTTTAACGATGATCCTTTTTGTTAATTTTTGTTAATTGGTAGATGTTAACGATTCGCTTGTATCATAATCAACAATTTTAATGAAAAAAATGTCTTTAGATAAATATTTTACTAATTATAATTGTAAATTATACAAAAAAATACACGTGAATAAAATAAAAGCTGATTAATGATGACTTTGATGACATTTCCGGCGCTAATTTTATTTTTTTGTCTGAAAATATTATAGATATGCCTCTTTAACCTAATTATATATTCGTTAAATATTAGATTAACTAATATTTATAACAATTTAAGGCCTTCAAACTGACACTTAAAACATCAGACCAGATTAGTTGATCATTGACACTAAGTGGTGTTTTATAATATTGATCATTTGAATACCAACCTAATCAAAACGTTATTCTTAGAAATAAAATGTTACTACCAAATTTTGTATTTAAACGTACCGCCATATGTTTATTAAAAATATTTCAATATTTAAAGACAGTGAATAGACCCAAGCTTCTCAAACTATTACATTAAATTAATTATAATAAAAAAATATATTATTTTAATACATATATCTAAGATCAAGGCAAGCAAAATATTTATTGTAACAGGTGTATTTTATTTGTAAAAAGGTGTATTTGAAATGTAAAAGGGTGTATTTGACGTAAACAATCTGTAACTGTTATTTTTTTCGGTTCAGCTTCAATTTTCCTTTTAGCCTAAAATTTCGATTCGGTTCCAGATCCCAGAGCTTCATAAAACATTTAAAATCACAAAAAAATAAATTTACTCGGAGCTCAACCGAAAACAGAATAAACCATATTGCTATAATTGAACTGAAAAATAGCTTACTTTTTGATTATAAGTACGTACAGTATATCAAAGATTCTCCAACTGTTAAATAAATTTAATATCATCATCATTATTTTCCAGCCACAAGCCTCTCACTTGCACTTAACATGGGCCTTGCCAGACTCTCGAATTGTAGTCAAAGCCAAAGGAATCTGAGTCTCACAGGTGACTTGAGGTCTCCCCTTTCGTGTCCATACCGCGGGGACCCAAGCCGTCTCGGTATGCGATTTTTTGTAAAGAGTTTCCCTCTTGGTCATTGCTGGCATTGAACGTGTACCCTGTTGGTATCGGATTTTACCCTCCCGACTTTGTCCAGGCTGTGGAACAGGGTTTGCCTCGGTATTCGTTTTCCTGTTCTCTAATGCGTTATCTGCTTATAACGAGTCACAAGTGACAAGTCACACACATATATATGTATATAAATATATATACACATACATAACAAGAAAAGACCTCCTCATACAGAAGAAAGGAAGAGGAGCGAAAGTATCGAGACAAGACCAATTATCAGTCAACAAATTAAGGTTTTCCTTCCCAGGGCATGCTGGCTCTATGGTGAGAAATTAATCAAAAATATTTTCAACCCTAATAATAAATTATGCAAATAAAATAAGATTCACATTATTGTTAGCTTTCATTCCAAAACCTTCAACAGAAATAAAGGAATATAAAACAATCGCTTTTAGAGAATATTAATAACATTAAAAACACGTTGATATGGATAATACGTACCTTGAAATGTAATATTAATTAAATTGGTGAAGTAAATCAGAGATCGGAGAGCGCTCTCAATGACAGACTTAAGAACATGTGGCGGTTATTCCACGAGAAATTTTTCCCGCACTTTAATTTGATTATATGGCAGAATAATGAGTGACATCTGGCGCCCTTAGTGGGACCAAATTGCGTCATCCCCTTGAACAAAATAATGATCAGCGCCACTACCAAGGCGTCCCCGAGCGGCCAAGCCCTCTCTCTCTCTACCCCCAGCGGTCGTAACGTTAAGAGGTTCCCGCATCTCGCTCCGTCGTAAGATGTAGTCGCCATCTTGTTGCGCTACACACGGATGCTGCCGTGACGACTCTGGATATATCCTCTTGCTGCTACAATCGCTGACCCTCTAGATGCGCTTCCACAAGAACCCACAGCCGAACTCTCATCGGGATCATTGGAGGAGTACTCCTCTAGTGATATTCTTGACGCCAGACCGCCACAAATGCCGTCACTGTCAGAGATCACCAAGTAGAGAGTACCACAGAGGCTGCACGTGTCACGCGTATTTTTTATAAATATCTATATATCTCCATTAAATTTCGCGCGTTGTTACGTGTCAGTGTTTTTTGGCGCAAAATGTCATAATTTTATGTCACAATAGTAAATAAAATGGTAAAATTAATAGCTGCTTTAATTCGACTGATTTACAGCATTTTCTCACTTATGATCCCAGCCCAGAACGAGCTTTTAATTCCAACAAGACCTGTAAAAACGTATCAAGAAATTTATAAAATACTTTTGATAAAAAAAAACCAAAGCAAATAACAGTGTTTTTCTTAATAATAAACAACCAAAAAGCTTCATTAGATTCTAACGCATTAGACGTGTCTTAGTATTATTTTTATATTAATTAAAATACATATGTATGAGTTATTTTTTTCCACGATTTTCTATACTACCATGCTATAGTTTTTTAAAATAATACGGCTTTTTTTAATTATGGGAACCAATTAAAAATGGTGGAGTAATTTTCCTATATTTTGTAAATTGACTTTATTTAAATATGAAAACCAGTAATGTTCCATCATTAGAGTACTATTCCCATTTAACAGTGATTGCAATCACTGATAAATGCGCTTACATACCATGGGCATGGGGTCATGAGAAGAGCCCAGCGCGCTCGTGATACCAAGGACTCCGGACCACGGCCATTCAGCTTCCAGCCAAATGACAAATACATGACATATCTGCAGCCATTGTTTCGCGGAAGAGACCGTTGCCATGTCATGGTAAAGAAAAAAATAAAATGCATTCATAACGTCTACAGCATGATTCCCAACACTCACATTTTTAATAATAAATGGTTCGATATTACAGTTCAGGCCCACCCTGTACTATGTATTATACATGGTTTAGTCGGGATGAATATTATGTTATTCACAGGCCATCGCCGCTGCGACCAGTGGCAATGGCTGATCATGTATAATTCAGGAGGCTAGCTCGATTAAAGCCATCTCGGTGTATATAATGCATTCGAATTGGACGATTAGTACTGTGAGATAGTTCTGATTGAGCTGTGAGACCTGGAGGCGGCACGATTAGTCAAGACACATAAATCACGGATTGACACCGACATGTAATGGCTGGGCGATAAATAAACCATGGTGTTTACGCACATGCCAAGGCAATGGTGTTATGGTCGAGATACACCGCCTTCGACGGCGATGCGCCACAAGAAACGGTGCTTTTGTTGTTGCCAATCATTTTTTATATATTTTTTTTTAATATTACAGATCACAGAAACCTCTATCATTAATTAACATCTCATTTTATCGTATTCAAACATAATCGGAATAGAAAAAAAATAGTTTTTAAATCTAAAAGGGATGAGCAAGGCTGTATATTATATTATTCTCATACATATTAGGTTGAATCATAAATAACTTTCGATTCTGGTGGACAATTTCTATTGCTAGGATTTACTAGCAGTGAGTCACCTGGCAAGGGGATTTTTCTTTACACTAGATAGATAAATGGCCTGCTTGTCATTCGACCACTATTTGGTGTGGTGTTATTCTGAACCCTTTAAATGCAGAATCGAAAAGTGCATATTCCTTATGTGACGCTTTCGAATTCAAACAAGGCACTACTGCTAGATAAATGCGATATTGGAACAAAATCCACGTTAAACGACAAGAAAGTTGTCAGAAATACTCGATTCGTCACACTCTACAGTTTATCGCCACCTGGAAAATTATCTAAATAAATATTTTAAAATAAACCTGTAGAATAATTATTTATGGATCTTTATTGTCTGCAATAACGAAACAAATACAACAATATTCACTTGTGTTGCCACGGGTGTGATGTTTTTTCTCGCTCGCATCTGGTACGATGTGCCGAACATCCAGAAAGTGATTTTTCTAGTTTCGATACTGTTAAAAAAACTTAATAAGTGGGTAAATTCGGGGTTGGAATCGCGATACTAAATACAGTTAAATTATTTCTTCTTTACGTTTTTAAAGGAACTGACAAAAATAAACCCAATTAGTGGGAAAACGTAAATTCGGAGTACTAAATATATTGGAATCCATTTTTACGTTTGTGAAGGAACTGGTAAAAATAAACGTAATCAGTGAAAAATCGTATATTCGGGGTACTAAATACATTGAAACCTGTTCTTTACATTTTTAAAGGAACTGGTAAAAACAACGTAATTAGTGGGTAAACGTAAATTCGGGGTTAGATTCGGGATACTAAATACTTTGGAACCTGTTTTTTACATTTTTGAAGGCACTGGTAAAAAAATCGTGATTAGCGGGAAAACTTAAATTCGGGGTACTAAATACAGTAGAACCCGTTTTTTTGTTTTTAAGGGAACTGATAAAAAAAACGTAATTAGTGGGAAAACATTAATTCGGTGTTAGATTCGGAGTACTAAATAAAGGGGAATCCGTTTTTTACAAATTGAGAATACATGTTTATAAATAGAAGGTCAAGCAAACAAAATAGAATCAAAAGACTTATTTTGAAAAGTAAGAGTACTCTCTAGAGATCATAAAACAAAGTCATGTGACATTAAATATTTAAAAGATATAGGATTTAATATAGAAACTTGGAAGGATTTTTGCAAAAACATTGCATCACATTACTCCCACTTCAACGACCAGACGTCTGTAAACCCCTTTATTGCGCGCGCAGTATGTCAAATATTGTTGTAAGTTTTGCATCTCTTGCAAAAACTTATAAACTGAATGAATCTACTGTTCGTACAATTAAAAAAAACGAAATAACTGTTAGAAGAAGTGACACCTCTGGATTCCTGATCAGCTCAAAATATACCTCATACGTTAGAGATGTTATAAATTTAAATGTCGATTTATTAAATCTATTTCTTAATAAAATTGTATTTTTTTATGCCTTAATTTACGTGGTTTTCTGGAACCTATCCCCTTACTTTATATGAACTTGAAGTCTCGATTTACGCGGTTTCGATTTACGCGTTTGTTTCTTGGAACGTATCTACCGCGTAAATCGAGGGATTGGTGTAGAGCAATATGAACGGGAATCAGATATTATAATAAACAAGATCAAAAATGAACTGGAGAAATTGAAAAACAACAAATCTCCCGGCAATGGCGGTATTTCTGCAGAATTATTAAAAGAACTGGGGTTCCCTCGGGGACAAAACCTTCTATGGCAAATATATAACAACATCTGGATCTCAGGAAAATGGCCATCAGAGTCAATATTCATTCCAATTCACAAAAAAGTAAGTACAAAAAAATGTAAAAATGTCGAAACTATTTTATTAATTTTATTTTTTTACTGCACACTATTAATTAACCTCAGAAATACCTCAAGAGCAGGCGGGATTCGTAAAAGGAAAAAGAACTCTAGAGTAGAATTCGTCTGAAAAGTTTTCAGTGCTCAAAGGAGTGACAAAGGGCTGTATGCTCTTCCCAGACCTATTTAACTTTTCCGGGGAGTACATTATGAGACAATCCATGGAAAACTGGAAGGGCGGATTTAAAATACTGGGCAAAAAAAAAAACAAATCTAAAATATGCTGATGGTACGGCATTAATCGCCTTAGAAGAGATGGCCTATCTCCTCAAAAGAGTCTGCGAACATAAAAAACTATGACTCGAAATCAATATTACTAAAACCAAGCTGATGATAATCGACAGAAGTAATCAGCTATTCAGTTCTCCTAATCTTCCGGATCTGGAAAGGTTTAAGAATTTCTATATCTCGGATCACTACTTATGAGTAACGGAAATTGTGAGCCAGAAATAAGATGATGAGAATGGCTAAAAATGGGATGTCAAAGTTATTGACAATTTGGAGAAACAGGGAAGTATCCAAAAAGGTAAAAAAAAATGTTAAGTGCAGAGTCTGGCATTCTCAGTTTTTATTTAAGGCGTTGAAACTTGGATCATAAAGGAAAACTTGAGGAAGAAAATAAACGCCTTTGAAGTGTGCTGCTGTCGACGCCTGCTGAGAATACCATGGACCAATAAACGCCCAAACGAATCTGTCCTAAAAGAAATGGGGAACGAAAAAGACTACTGATTTTCAACCACATGTCTCAAAAGGATTCTGCGATACTTTGGGCATCTCGCCAGAAGAAACGATAGCTTGGAGACTCTAATCGTAGTAGCTGCGATACGAGATGCGGAGTGCAGAGAATCCTAGAAAGGCAAAGAATGGTCACGAACCTCAGACATGAGGGTGCCGACTAAAGTGAAAGATGAATAAAGGGAAAACGGGTCTTATGAAATCTGAGAACTTAAACGTTCAAAATTATTAATAGACAATAATATTTATGCAAATAACATAATAATTATTTTATTTTAAGAATTTAATATTACTTCGCTAACATTAGAGTATTAATTATAATTGCACGTACTATTGTTGACATTTAAATACATCATAGTATATTTTTATTATATAAAAATGCAACGTTCAGGCAATAATATGTATGCAAAACGCAAAGTGGTTTTTGTAAAACTCACGTCAAATTACAGAATGTAATTACAAAAAAAAATAATACTATTATTATTTTAATAGTCATAATGTTGACAGCGTCAGGAGTCATTAAATTTTCAATTAACATTAAAGTTTTACGACTTATTTTCAATTGCATGTTTAATCAATAATGATTTATCCGCCCATTAATGATATATTTGTTTATTGAATTTATGCGATTTCCCAACCGCGACTTACGTAAACTGATTAAAAGCTCCGCAGGTTGAACTTTTACCGACTAGAAAGCTCGTTGAACTGTTTAGGTTTAAATTAGTCACGATGATGCTAATTACTGCACGTTTCTGCGAGAAGATGTCGGACGGACAAACATTACGGCTTCTTAATGTGGATGCTGTGTTGCTTGGAGACGGCTCATAATGTCGCGCCGCAAGTTCTACGAGCACCACTGTGCAAGCTTCGGGTGGTTGCCAGATACCAGATAAGAGAGTGCACAGATTTATTTGCGCCGTTGCAATCAACAGCTGAATTGCATTCGCTTATCGGAACACAATTAAATTACCTGTTATCTAAGAGAGCTGTGAACAATTGAGTAATACAAGAATGGTGCAAATGATGCCAAAGACTCTTCTAATAAATAATTAGTAATATAAAAATAGAAATAAATCCGATCACGTAACTTTCTCTTATTAAATCCTCTCATTACCAAAACCATAAACATGTAATAAAATAAACCTTTATTTATTAAATTATATTATTTAATTTTAGCCGCAGCTAGGCTCGTTCTTAAAAGACTCGTATAACGCAAGTTCATATAACGCGAAGTAAATTATTATATAGTTCATGCGATGATTCAAAGACTTTTTTAGATGGATTAAAAAACAGGATAATGATTTTCGTGCATTTTTATGGTAATTAAGTTTTGCAAAGACATCAAATCAGAATATAGAGAACTTTCTTATCAGAAATGCCAAAGTACTCGATATTATTGCACTATCAAAAGATGCTGCAGTAATATTAGTTATAAGTATTTAATAATTATATAAAAAACTGAAATAAAAAAAATATCATAGATCCCTGGAACACTATATATCCTTTTTAAACTTCCATAGACCCCAGCGGGTAAACCTGGACCCCGTTAGCAAACCCTTGTATAGTAATTATCGCCATCTATAACTTTAGAAAATAAAATAAAAAATCTTTAAGCTGTTTATGCGTCACTGGACTATTTTTTCTCACTCTCACATTGTTGATCATCAGATATAGATTGAATTAATTTTCTTCAAACATGTAAAAAATTATTAAATAGCTATTGAGTTTACTAGTGATTATAAAACAATGTCACGTGTCATTGAACATGTAAAAAGAGAAGAAATCACGGAAATGGAAGTGTTTTTAGGAGCGTAGTTAGAAATTATAAGGCAAGATTATTTTTTAACTGGAAATTTTTGATGTTTAACCAAAAAATGATAGTTTAATCTATAAAAGCAATTCATATAGATATTTTTTTATATCTGTATATAGCAATCTCGTTTAAAAATAAGAGGCGCACAGCTAAGGTGTTTGACTGAAAACTGAAAAGATTTCGTCCATGAAAAATAAACGGAAACGGGCAATAAAAATATTTTGTTTTGAATAAAAAAAAAATGTTAACTCTCGCTCGTAAAAAGCTCGCAGTTTTTTTTTATAAATTAAACAATATCAGTGGTTCTCAGCATTTTATTTTTATTTTAAAAAATAGGTTGTTTATTTTTTATTATTAATTCAATGGCACAATTTGTAAACTATTAGAATAGGTTGTTTTTATCGTAGTTATTAACATGCAAAGATAAGATCCAGCGATACTCTCTCCAAGTCGAACGCTTTATTCAGCCTTTTTTTAAATATCAAAAGCTTTTTTTAAATATTAAATTTTAAAAATATAAGCGATCTATAACTTATATATTAAAGGATTTTGTTGTGCCCCAGATATGAATACTATATTTCAGATCGGACATAATATGATTTTATAGATAAGAAGTTTATTATTTAAGGATAATTTTGATTTTTCAGATAAGCCAGTGTGGATTTCGCAATTTTATCCCTAATTTTATCCATATTTAACTAGGTCTGCCTGAGACAATAGTTCACCATCGATGCTCACTTAAGGGAGGAGGGATTCCCTTTATTAGAGCGAAAATTATATGGAGTGACGTGGTTTGATTTGGTATAATTTTCAACATCTTTAGCCAACGGTGATTATTTGTCAGACTTTATGAAGCATTTCAGTTGCTTTAATACTTCAGAGTTAATCGGATACAGTGCGGTTTTCTTTCTCCATTTTGCTTTATGCGGAAATTTCGTTAAAAAATCGCTATTTTTCTTAACCATTTAATATAGAAGTGAAAACAGTTCCAGATGAGTTACAAATGAAATTAATAGATTAACAAAATGACAAGGAATTAAAAAATATATTTCAAAATGTTAACATACATAATTTATATCAAAATTACATGAATTTATAAAAATTCCCACGATTATTCCCAAAAATCCAAAGCAAATAATGACATTTATGTTTGCGAACAATTTTTTTCCGCATTGAAAATAATTTAAAGCGATCACCGATCGAGATTAAATTATGTACGTTTAACAAGTTGCTGTGTCGTCTATATCTGCAAATATAGAGCAATTGATAACAAAGAAGCAATGCCAAATTTCTCATTAAATACAATTTTTCGCCGTATTTTTAGTATTTTTATTAATGAGAGTAATTTAATATACCTGATTTATTTTTTTATTTTATTGATATATGAGTTAATATTAAAAATACCCTTATTTCGTGGAATTCTGAAGCAAAGTACCTCGAGGCTACTTTGGATAAAAAAAACTCTCCAGGAGACCTCACGTAGAGTATATTACTAACAAATCAATATTTTAAACGCGCTTCTTCGTCATCTTTAGATAAAAACATTGTCCTTTTGCTAAAATTAAAAATACTCATGTATACTGCCATCATCTGTTTTCAATTTTTTTACGTTTCTTAGATCTGGGGCATTTAAACAGAATTCAAAGATAATATCACAATACGCAAAATTACAAACGCACGTTGGTTTATTCGCATACACAAAGACCTTAAAATCCTCCCTCTTAAAAACCTTATAAAAAAAATCATTTCCTTCCTCTCTAACTATGACCCTATATACCCCCAATCCTATCAAAATATTCCAGTATTCAAAACTATTCTACTTCCTTCAAAAAAAAGGAAACACATATAATAATTCAGATCTCTTTTGCCCAATTTAGTTTAAATCATTTCCAACCTAGCTTCTAATAATTTAAAAACTTTTTAACATCATTTAGCTTAGTTCTCTTCTTATCTCATTTTTTTCTTCTCCTTTAATTTTATTTTAAAAACCTAATAACGACTTCTTCGCTTCTGTGTCTGGTTACACTTTATTTCTGGTTTATTAGTCTTAATTTAAATTATTTTTAATTTTTTTATGTTTTTTTATTTCTTAACATTCAAGCACCCGCTGTTTTCAGGCGAAACTTACACCTAAACCCGCATCTTTTTATCGATCTTGCGATTTTGCGCGGCTCTGTAAAAAATGCTTAATAACTTTTTTCCTTTTGGAGATAATTTGGCCAAAAGAGAAGTATTATACGTATAGTATACTTATATTAGATTATTATAATATTTAGATAAGAAATAAAATGTTCGAGCTGTGAAAATGATTGTATTTTAGACGATGAAAAACAAATAGATATCTTTATGTAGTATGCAGGTAATTTAACTTTGTAATAAAGGATGTGACGGGTTGTGCCACATAAATATTCCAAAAGAGTTATTTTATTGAATGTCATATATTTTACAAAGGACATGCAGAGCAATGAATGAAACTGTGTCGAGTCGTAAAACTTTAAAAGAAAGCTTTTTGTAGCGCATTAGATAGCACGTTTCGTGTGAACCCGCGTTAGTGCGGGAGCGGGTTGTTTACCGTTTACGAAAATTTCCGCACTAACGCGAGACCGGGTCCTTGAGTGTTTTATTTCTGTAATTTTATATACTTGGTATATTTTTTTAACAAAGAGATAATTTAAGTTTGTTTGTGTTATAAATTTCTTACATGCGGCATTACATTTTTAAATTTGTAGCCGGCCCGTTGTAAAAAGCGTTGCTCGCCCCTGATCTACGGTCATACTCATCAAAGGTTTAATTGTGCCGCAAAGGTTCATCGAGCCGATGGAACACTAATCTCACTGATACAAAAAATGAAAACAAATCGTTTAGTAGTCCACGGTGCGTCACTTTCACTAGCGGTAGTGCGAGAAGCGAAAATTTGCATACCGCTAACGATGAATTATGACAAGGATCCATCGCCGAAGAGTTAATGGCTTTAAACCAATTAGCCAATTTCAATTCATCATCTATCATCAGCTATCTGCACGGCCGTGCACACACACAGGCGTCGATAACAACACGTATTGATGAGTACGCAATGATATATTATGACGACCGGTATGGGCAACCATCGACACGATCTATCTTTTATTCATAGAAAAAAATACTAGAATCTACTATGCGCTATATTATCATTTATTTATCTTTTTGTGCAGCGTTCTTTATATATATATTTATTTTTTAAATGGAAGATATGACACATTGTGATATTAATCCAGAATACCCACAACGTGTCCACCTTCATTATTTTTTTCTCTCCCTCTCGATTATTCGAACTCCCTCGCTAGTTCCGACTGTGGGAAACGCTTGACAGTGGTGGCACGCAATTATACGCACTTCTGTCAACAATAAATCATCCAATAGTGTTTCCCAGCAACAATATATTGGCAATGCCGATGCCATAAGTGGATTGGCGGTGATTGGACGCATTACCAGAATCAATCACGACATGTGCAGTCCAGTCCGGTCGGATTAACTAGAGCATTTTTTTTTCAGAAAATTATTGTATGAGAAAAATCTCGTTTTTCAACGGCATTCGCACAAAAAAAATCGGCTTAAATCGACGTAACTAATTGATTCGGCGGTTGTGCAACGGATATTCGCAATTGTGCGCTTTTTGCGCGGACAAAATGGCGATGCGATTTTAATTCGTGTGGAAATTATCATTGTCGTGTGTCTAATAAGATGAATGCACGTACAGGATGTGTTCGATTCATAATATATTTTTTTATATTTTTATAATTAATTATTGAGGCGCAAATGCTGTAATGTTTACGGAGAAAAAAATGCATTACGTTTTGCCAGCTGGGTTTAATTATATATTTAGTAGATAAGTAAGGTTATAGCTATGATATAATTAATCATTGCCTAATTACGCCTCATTTCGGATATCCTATATCTGTTTTTACTATAGAAATATTTTATTTATTAAATTTATTTAAATATATATAGAAATAAAAACGCTAATACAACCGTAATTATTTTGTAAAATATTACATTAAACTAATTTACATAATTAATGATTTCCGAATATATATTTTACAAATAAATTATAACAAAATCCTGCATTTTCTTTTTAATCTTTGAAAATTCAATGCAAATGTTTTATTCACGTTTTATCATTTTTATCCATATTTTGATTAATTGATTAATATGAATTTATTAAAAATCACTGTGAGATTGACTTAAGACTAGCTCTCCAAATTAAAATCAAATTAAGTCATGATAATGACATTATAGATATAATATTATTTTAAATTTATCATTATCTAATTTAGCAAAAATAATTATAAAACATGTAATCTTTTAAAAATTTTAGGTCTTAGCTAACATTATTTTTAATAATGGTTTAAAAAATATTTTTTAAAGTGTTTTAGATTCGAAAAATATATAGATATGTAAAATTCTAGTTTCTATAATTTCTCATAAGGTTTATAGTAAATTTAATTATTTTTCCGTTCTTGAAGAGATAAACGAATGCTGATATCTTTGATTAAAATTTACATATTTTGGGACTGTTTCAGATTTCAGATGTTTAAAATTGAAATAACAACTGATAAGAATAATAACAACTAAAATGCTAATTAAATATTTTTAGCAACATCTAATTCAGCAAAAAGAATTGTAAAACATGTAAAGCTCTTCAAAAATTTTTTAATGACAGAAAATTAATTGTATTAAGGTTAATCTAGGTTACTTTTAGAGGGGATAAATAATTAGTAGTCAGATTTATATTGCTAAAGGTTTAAAATAGATTTAATTATTTTTCATCCTAGAAGAGTAATAATAATAAGAAAAATGTGGTGATTTCTTTAAATAAAGGATGCTTATTTTGTGATCGTTTCTGAAAATTGTTTGAAAATTTTCTTTAGATTCGACTGAGTTTTTGTCATTTTTTCTATCTACCTATAACAGTTTTATTGGAGTATTTTTATTTTTAAAAAAATGCTGAGATGATATTTTTTAATAAAAAGCAACTGTTAAAACTACCAGGTTGTAAGTGTTTTTTATTTAATTTTCATCTTAAAAAAAAACTCTTCAAAGCTCTTTTTCCAATAGAGTTTTAGCTCCATTTTAATTCATATATCATTTTTTTATATTTAATATTCTATTACATAATTCTTCCGAGTAAAATTAATTATGACAACATATAGAAAATATTTGTATTATTTAACGGTAATAAAAAAAATCTTGCCACCTTATTGCACTTTTGGAGTAAATACATTTTTAATCTTTGGTATAATTTGGTCAAAAAAGGCGAGTGACATATAGACAGAGTATCAAATTCAATTAGATATATCTATTTTTAATAATATATAAATAGTTAGCAATTAAGTTTATATATTGTTTATTACAAAACAAGATTTTGACGAAAAGGTTTTAATTTATTACTTTAATAATTATTTACAACCTGTTTTCTATATCATGAAATATTGTAATATGTCTGTAATTTATATAAATATCGTTTTTTAGTTAATACATAACGCCGTAATTTAATATATAATGTTATAAAAAAATAACATGGCATAATCGTAAAATTTACATAATTTAATTTCAGCATTCGCAACTAGGCCGGACTGGATATCTAGAATTAGTGCAGCTCGCTAAAAAAGACAAGTTAATGGTAAAGAGACAAACCAGTAGAACGCCTACGTCCAAAAAAAATACAAGGCACATATCCGTTTTCAGACAAAGTTACTAAAATAAAATTTATTTTTAATAATTAGCTATGACAAGTGCAAAATATTTCAATAATTATTTTAGGACTTTTACTGCGATGGATATAGCATAGAATTACAATACAATGTAGATTAACTACAGCAATTATTTAAGACGCAATACTACAATTATAAAAAAATATTAAAGATGAGTATTTGCTTCGATTTCGGCGTCGCGTCCACTCAAAATCGGATCGATTTGGCACGATTGCGAAAGGTTAATTAATTTTAATGGTACCTCATCTTTTGGCGCGCTTTCTCACGATACACATCCGCTGATTTGTTTCTTTCGAATGTGTGCCTGAAACAATAAATCACAATCGCACAATTTGACAAATGGACCGAGCCGTCCGCGGCTGAAAGGAGCCGGTCGGCAACTTAACACTTATCACACTTTCATCTCGCGATTGAATATCACGCTGCGATCGCATTGTGCCCATCGTATTAATTTGAAATAAGCAGTTTTGTTAAAAATATCTTTAACAAGATAGAGAATAATTATAACACACACACATGCATATATGGCGGTCAGTTTTCGTAGACGTTGATAGATCGACGCATATTAGTTACAAGAGCGTTATGAAAGCGGACGATATGACGTTTTGAAAATGGATTTAATTAACCATATTAAATTTACAAACAAGAATACTCGGGTGTTTCATCACAGTCATCATCATCATGATCATCGTTTCATCTCGGCCACGGATCGGCCGCAAAAACGGCTCACGGTCCATTTCGTATTGATTATCCCGCATCGAAGCGATTGTACTCATTTTTTTTTAAATGAACAATTAAAATAAAAACACGTCACATTCAACAACACTATCTAATTGGCATCATTTAATATAATAAATAAAAAAAAATATAATAAATACAGTAAAACTGCGTTTTTAAGCTTTTAACATTAATTTTATCCGGTCTGCTGCTACGTCATTCCATTTTCAGGTATGTTTCAATGATGCAGTATCCCTCTATGCAGTTCAACCTCCTTTGGTTTAGTCTTTCTTTCCTCCACGGACAGTAAGGCTTGTTAACCAAAAGTCTCTTCAGCGGCTGAATGTCTTGCATCCTTGACACGTGATCGACACACTGGAGTCACTAAGATATTCCCCGTCGTCGAATACGGCTCCGAATATTCGTCTCAGAATCCTTCTCTTCAAAATATTCAGTTGTCGCTAATCTTGTTTTGTCAAAGCCCAACATTCAGATCTATACGTTAGAACGGGCCTGATGAGAGTCATGAAGAGCTCGACTTTTGTCTTCCTTGAGAGTAGCATCGGCCGTAGATGCTGTACTCTTGCATTAGTTTAAAAATAAACAGGGTAATTTTATTAGGTGTACTAAAAAGTCATGTCGTATTTTCAAAGGGTAGTTTAAGAATCGCTTTTGTGTGCTTGTCGAGACACATCTCCGTCTTGGTTCAAACAAAAAAAAAATTTACTCGACTCAGTCGCAAAGGACGAATTTGTTCCTTCAGAATACCATTTGCGAAACTGCATACTCTTCCAGTTTCACTCCAAGAAAAACGCAACTATCGCTACAAGAAATATTTGCAACATTTATGGAGACGTATAAGATGTCAGAAAATGTCAACGCTGGTACAGAAAATTCAAATCCGAAAATTTTGACTTAAAAGATGAGCCTCGAAGTGGACGACCCTGTACAGTAAATAAAGCCGAAATAAAATCTGAAATTGAAAGAATCCCAACTTTAACTATCAAAGAACTGTCAAATTTAACAGGCACAAAGTGGTCCATCACTCAGAAGTGTCTGAAAAAAATTGGAAAGATTCAAAAAGAAGGAATTTGGGTTCCCCACGCGACCGTAACAAATCGCAGAGGAAAAACACATGCGAACATCTGCAAGCGCAAGAGCTTACAACACCATTTCTTTTCAATTTAATCACCGGAGATGAGAAGTGGGTGTTGTACTTGAATATGAAGAGAAAAAAAATGGTTTGAACTTAAACAATAGCCGATTCCAACCCCTAGAGCAGGATTGCACCCGAAAGAACTTTTTCTTTGCGTTTGGTGTGATTCTAAAGGAATCATTTATCACGAAGTTTTAAAATACGGCCAAACTGTAACAGCGCAAGTGTACTGTAACCAATTGGAGCGATTAAAAGCTGCATTACAAAGAAAAAGGCGGGAGAAGAGAAAAATTTTCTTCTCCACGATAATGCGCGTCCCCATGTCGCAGATTTGGCCCAGAAAAAATGGACTTGGGTTTGACGGCTTTACTGCATCCTGATTACGCGCTAGACGTAGCCCCTTCATACTACCATTTGTTTCGTTCTATGGAATACGTTTTTTAAAAACATATCATTCCAAACAGAAATGAAGTGAAATCAGCCATTTCTGATTTTTCTGAATTCCAAGTAAGTAGAATTTTTCAAAAAAGTAAGATCCGGGCAAGTAAACCCGGAATTTCAATGTACATATTTTTATTATATACAGACTTATACCATTTTCAAAATCGATAGTGTATTTTTACGGCGCAGAACGTATTTATTAATTTATCAAGGACGATTGAGTAATGTATTCGCTGTTTTGATGAAATAATTTGCAAAATACGGCGTTCGATTGCACGTAATTGCCGGTTTTATTAATAGATTTTTTGAGTGATCGTCTGAAACTTTTGATGAAACAGATTTTCGTCCTATAATCAATGTGCATTAAAAAGATATTAACCGGAATCGTTCACTTTTACGACGCATGTATCCACGTAGAGACGACACTTTAAGATTGTTACGTGCAGCTTGTTAAAAATAATTGCACGCATGTTGCAAGACAACATTTTTTTCATCATCGAATGTCATAAAAATAGATAGTAAAGTGATAGTGCGGGCATAATGGTGTGAGATGGCCAACCTGATTCGGTGTGTGTGTGTATGTATTCACTTGAATGGAGATAAACATTTAGATTTAGACATTGATAATTATTTTTTAACATAAAAATGTATTTAACGTAAGCCTTTGAGCGCTGTACATTTTCCGGATGGATATAAACATATTCCAAAGACCATACTCTAATTATCAGAATTATTAATAACCTAAAAAGTGGTCTGCTAACGAGGTTATTTTCGTGTATTTAAATTGATTTCACCGCTCTCCGTGGGAAAACCAAGTGAAAAATATCTCCGGACTCTAATTGCGCTTTGGTAATGACGATGTTCGCGTGATTAAACGTAATGACTTGTGCAGAGACGCATCGGGCAGCACGTGAACCCTGGGCCCCGATACCTGCGGGCCACGTGTTCTTAATTAATTAAATTAGTGGGACCGTGGGGTCGACTCGAGACTGGGTCACTGAATGGAAATCAAATCAAATCAAGACAATGGCTCTGTTGATTTAATATTACTTTTTAAATTGCTTTGTTTTTCATTTATTCTATAAATAAATATTTTTTAGAATTAATCATACAATCTATTAAAAAAAATTAAAACTAAAATAATTGATTAAAAATATGTATGGTCAAGCGAAACGTCAACCTTTCAGTTATGATATTTTTATTTTTTTTGGCCCATAGTAAAACAATCTAAAGGTCAGATATTAAAGGGACATATTCGCCATATTTTTGTTGGATAAAGGATTGAAACCAAATAAATATAGCTACATAAACCTTCTGCAATATGTATGATGACTTTTTTAATCATCAACAGTGCTATATATGGTTTTATAAGTGGTAACAGTGGTTAAAAGGATAAAACAAAATCAAAAGGAGCTCCTAGATTCTTCAAACGTATTTATGGAGTCCGATCCGCGTAAAATAATCAAGAAATTGTCACAACATTTTTGTTCTCCATGGTCTACAGTAAAACTTTGTTTAAAATCATTTGAAAGACTGAAAAATGTTCTCTCTCGTATTTGGTGGAAAGTTTACGATTGAATAAGTAAGCATGATAAAATTAAGATAAAGATAATATTAATGATTACACAGTATAAAATGTGAGAGTAAAAGTTTTGCAACATCCACCATATTCACTTGATGTTGCACTCTTAAACTATTACTTTTTTAAATTCGAGGGAATATTCGCTTCTAAAAAAAATACAAAACTTGAACGGATCCTAAATCAATTCCCGCTTTAAATCCATCAAAATTGTTAAGAAAAAGTTTTAAAAAATCAAAAGTATCAATGAAAAATATTTTTTGAACAGTTTGTTTAGCTAATCCGTCTCGGCTGCTCGAAAACAACAGTGGCGTCCGAAGAGGGTTTATTTATAAAGCATTTTAAGTCGAGATATTGATGAATTCTTCATCAATATATTGTCATTTTTTTAAAAATTGATTATTTTAAGCATAGAAATAGTTACTCATGATATGCTTCTTAATTTAGTCGATATTTTGGATTTTTTAGCTAATCAATAAGACGCGTAAATGATAATACTGAGCTCTTGCAGCACATGTAACTCGCAGTTGGCACATCGTACCGGATGCGAGCGAGAAAAAACATCGCGCCCATGGCAAAAATTTTTTTAGGTCAATGATTGTTTATACTGTTAATACTTTAGACTTTAGACAAAAAGTTTGTGACGTTTATGATAAATATTAAAAGAATTATTCCATAAAAATAAAAATTTAGGGTCCCAAATAGAGTCATCGGCTCAGTTAGGGCAAATAAGCTCTAATGACATTTCTTTATCATAAACTTAGCTAAAGCTATTTAAATATTTTTATCGTTCATTAATTTAGCAAAATGAATTGTAATCATTATTAGCTCAATTATAGAAGTTCTCATTATCTGAGATATATCTAAGAGATCTGTCTAATTAACTCATGAATTTTCTCTTATTATATTATTCAACGCAATCTGATCCTGCACATGCACATGCTCACATATCAATTTCTTGCTGTGGCACCTTTAGATCATTAATCATCTAAGGAACGAATGTCATAATTTAAAGCCGTACATTAACATGGAAAAGATACATTAATCAATGAGCTATCGATACATTCTTTTCGGAAAATAGCGTCTTAAAGATATTGTAGATAGATAAAAAATAGCAAATATTTTATAAATATTCAGTTAATATCTCCTGAGATTTTATATCAATTTTTTTTTGATCTATCTAGGTTGTTCGGAAAGTAATTCCGTTTTTTTATTAAAATGAAAGATGAGTTTCTTATAGTGAATAAATATTTTGTTGAATTAAATATTGTCCGTTCTGATCCAATACCTTTTGCCATCTTTCTGGCAGTAGAATAAATTCCACGCTCATAAAATGTTTGTATTTTCCTGGCAAAAAAACTGATCCAGGTGATTTTTGACCTCTTGATTTGAAGTAGAGGTTTTACCGTCTAAAAAAAATTGTAGAGACCGAAACAAATAATAATCGGAAGGTGCCAGATCTGGAAAATATGCTGAGAATGGCAGTATAGCCCATCCAAGCTGTAAACGCTTTTGGCGAGTTAACAAACTTGTCTGAGGTCTCGTATTATCTTGGTGGAAGTAAATCAACAGAAGCTCAAAAATAACGATTCTTTTGAAATCTTACCAAACGGATAGTATCATCTTTTTTTGTCGAATATAGATGTGCTTTGAGCCGGTTTAACTTTTTTACTTCATGATCTCTTGCGTTTAACATTGTTACAGACAACCCATTTCTCGTCCCCAATGATGATGCGCTTCAAAAATGTATCATTTTCTTGACGTTTAAGAAGCAAATCACATAAGGAACCCATATGTCGAGCTTTGAAATTAAACCTAGGGGTTTCAAATGATCATGAACTGTCGAATTCCATAAATGTAATCTCTCAGCGATCTCATGAGTTGTTATTCGCTGGTTTGCATCAATCAATTAATGCCTTTATTGTGTTTTCATCTCCTTCAACTGGTCTTCCAGAACGTGGCACATCTTCAACATCAAAATTTCCCGATCGAAATTTTGCAAACCAGTTTTGGCTCTGGCGTTCTATCAATACATCTTCTCCATTTTAACCTTTTCGATAGTAAGAAAGAAAAATATGCTGAAAATGCTGCTTTTCACTTTCCATATTTGAAAAGGTATCAACCAAAAACTACTAACTTTTTCACAACAAGCCTTGCTATATCAGCTGTCAAAATACATAATGATTATGCGGCTTAATTGAAGTTGAAGGCTATGAAAAAATACGATTAAAATCGAACAACCCAATATATTATGGGAATCCATTTTTTTCGATTCTCGATTGAACCTCACAGTCACTCATACATAGCTTTAAATAAATAAATATATATATTGAAATTATTTCAACCTCAGAGCCTAAGTATATATTTCAATACGATTTTAAAATAATTACAGTAATCAATGAAATAGCCGCGGAGGTCGCCGCAAATTATCAATTATTATTTGAGATGCTTTCCAAGGATGCGTTTTCCATGATTTTCGCATTTCGCGTCGGCACAATCGAGCCGATTAATCCGCTCGCTCCGATCGATAGCCGTGTGTTAAACGATGTTCAATCAACAATAAATTAACATGTCATACGTTGGCTTTGTGTAATTATAATCATTTATAAAAATGATTGACTGCACATGCCTTAATGCACACATGCATACCGATGGTAATTTTTGCACAACTTAGCAAGGTTCAAGACACCAATTACACGCCGTTTACGATTACAAAATAAATATTTGTAATTTAATAACCGAGCAATTATCAAGTTTGCCATTGAAAAAAAATGTTGCCGCATCTGGCACATGCGATAAGCTGCTTGTGTTGGCGGTACGGGACATTTGTCCGATTTTAATGAGGCTATGAGATATGCCATCCGATTATTTTTTGCACGGATACGTTCCAGAAACGTATTTAAAATCAAGCTAACGAAGGACTGATGAAAATCGGTAATATCTGCAATTTTCATGCTAGTGTTGAGTATCTATAATTTAAAGCTGTCTATTGCATAGGGATTTACAAGAATATTACATGGAGTCGGCCCATTAATCGAGTGACACGATGAAACTATTAGAGTCGCCTTATTATCACGAAGCTCACATCGCTCTTTCCTCCCCATACTTGTTGGCCATAGATTACTAGCGGCAACGAGCCGAGCACGACGGCCGCCGCTTGGGCCACGGGACCTGGACCTACGTTTCATTGACTTATTAATTCGAATATATCAAGCGATATCATGGTGTCTTATGAGAGGCGAGGGCTCGCCAAACTCGGTTTAGAGAGCTAAATTATATTTTTCCTTATAATATATCTGCTCTTTTCAATATTATTTATATATTTCCAATGCTATTCCTTCACCCGAAGTTCTTCGTTCCCGATTTCAATAAAAAAAACAATTATACCAATTCGATAATGAGTATAAAGCCTTCTAGTATAACTCCTCAATTATTTTTCTCAATAAAAAATAAGTGGATATGATTTATTGATAACCTTTGTCATCAATAAAAAGTTCATAAACAAATTGTATAATGCTCGATTAATGTAACTGTACTGTAAATCATGAGGATATCAACTTCCGCAATAACTCGTAAATGTCTAATTGATGATCTAACTGAATCATGAGTTTCAACACGTAATTATTGAATGTTAAGGCTTGTCCTGATTTATAGATGCATCTCATTTATATTGCTCCACTTAATTCTTCGAGCCAAAATTGACGTTAACATCTTATAACTACAGGCGGACCTCAACTTTCGCACATTCGACTTTCGAACAATTCGCTATTT
>JAGXCT010032529.1:0-30226 GCA_022495035.1 Philopotamus ludificatus
GAGCCGCGCAAAATCGCAAGATCGATAAAAAGATGCGGGTTTAGGTGTAAATTTCACCTGAAAACAGCGGGTGCTTGAGTGTTAATATACAGTCAACCTTCCTATAGCGCTGCCTGCCATAGAGCATCGTGTGCGTCACTCCCTCCTATAGTGCTCCTTCTAGATCGGCGTTTTTACAAAATGCTAAATTTTTAAGGTAAAATTACATGTTTCGTAAATATGTAATACATTAAAGCGAGCAAACTAAAAATAAAACAAGGTCATTTAAAATATATGAAAGGAAACATATTTGATCTATTGATTTGGAATTGAAAAACATAACTATCAATTTTTTATGGTTGCTTAGTCTTCTATAGAGCGGATTCTATAACGTGGTTCCTATCTATACATTATATGAGGGTTGATTGTATACACATGATCAGTGGTAAATTTGATCTTAGGCGCATGTGACGTGCATCTAGAGCCCCATAAATGCAGGGGCCTAAAAAGTTCAGTTCTCATAAAAAAATAATTAATAGTAGCAGTATTCCCTAAGTTAAATTGTCAAATATAAGATGTTTTTTCGGGTGGCTACCCCAACGGTTATATTTTGATCCATATGCAATAATGTTCCGCAGACCATGATCTATGGATTCAGCCCTCAGGGGTCCCGTGAATTTTTCTAAATCAGTTGTAATATTATCAGTACGAATCACTTCTAAACAAATACTGATTATAGTTTTAAACAATAAAATCAGCCTAAAATGTAATTAAAAATAAGATAAAATAAATTATAACAAGGAATCTAAGTTAAAGAACGAATTTCTCTCAACCAGCGTGTATTACCATTAGTTTGACATAACACTGGAATACTAATCGGGAAGATTATGGTTTTCTTCAATTGAAAATAGTAAATCTTCATTAGAAAGAGCGGGAAAACTTAATAGTTTTTTTCTTTAGAAAATCAAATAGTTTACGTGTATTAAATATGTACTACGACTTGAATGATGACATTGTCGATTTTTAGTGCGTGAAATCAATCAGCCACGAGTGAATGTAGCCTCGATAAACATGGATTTTTATGATCATTAATTTGATAATGCCAGGGCCGATCTCGGCAAAGAGTTAGGGTTGAAGGTGTTTTAATTAAAAAATATTGAAGTGACCTCGCAAGTATTTAAATCTGGTAATAGATTCGCATTTGTTTAACCTAGCCCTGTCAATGAGGTCTATTCTCCCCAATTTTTTTATTTTTCTCAAAAAACTCTTTTAATATATATCCTACATGACATTAACTTTTTGTATTTGTCTAAAAAAATCCTAAAAAATAAATATTATAAATAATCATTGTCCGTTATTGTCCACAATTGCGAAAAAAAATAATAAAAATAACAATATTCGCTTCTGTTGCCACGGCGCGATGTTTTTTTCTCGCTCGCATCCGGACCGATGTGCCGAGTGCGAGTGACTATTTTTATTTTAGGAATAATAATGTATATTGATCGATATCTTGATCTGAAATTCTTGGGGTCTAAGAAAGACCCCTTTCGGACGTCGCGGTTGTTTTCTAGCCCCCGTGACACTTTTATTAAATAATCTGTTTCACGCTGTGGAAATAATATTAATATCTGATACTTTGATACTATGTCATTGACGCAATATGACGAAGAGATAATTAAAACATTTTCAGCATTTTAAGTAGAGTCATCATCAATTTCCATTTAAAGGATGAAATTGATTAAATATTTTGTGTATGTTTTAATTAGACGTGGTGTATCGAATCCCAGGTTTATGCAGAATATTTCTGACAAATTCATCGTGTGCGATTGGAGCAATGCGAACCGCAAATTGAACATTCCTGATCCATCAGGTATTTGGCGCGTATTCAGCGGCCCATTCTCTTCAGGATTGCTTGCGGACAGACAGCAATAGCGAAATAAACAGACTCTAATAAAGATTATAGAACAGGTGGGATGGGGACGGAGGGGGTAGAAGGTAGGGGGATCAGACCTTCGGGGGTCGGAACGACTTGTCGATATTGTTTCCGAGTGTCTGGCAATAAGGGCGTAAACGGTTAATTCCGTGTTGTGACGGGGGATGAAAGGATTCTGCCCTCAGGACTTCCCCCGGCAGCAATCCGAGGACGCTTCCGCTCCTCGACCGCTGATGAATAACCCAAAAAAGGGATAATGAAGACACTCTCCCGCTCACTTAAGTCGACCGCGACGTGTTCGCCAGGTAAAAATATAATCGTATTATTTATTAAATCAGTGGATGACGTGTTAAGCCGTCGTATTTTAAACGCGTTTATCACACCATCGCGTGACGTCAACGCCGCGCGACATAAAGATGTGATTATGGCATTTGACTAAAGTGGGAATTCCGCTTTTTGTTGTACAAACGGAAATGTATATAATAATGGGAAATTGAGGTAGGGGGACGGTGGGTGGTATTCAGCCCAAAACACCATGTAACAACAGGCGGCAGCGGCGTGACGAGATACTCGCCCCCCATTTGCTTTCATCCCCCCCGGCAGAATTTTGCCGCTGGGATCCCTCGGTGGCATATTGCAGTTCTGAGGGAGATGGGGCCGAGCGACGCAATGCAACATCAAGATACGACCGCACCGTCTCATCGGAATTAATGCGGTGGCATTAACATCCGCGGATAAATCATTCTTTATAAAAGGGACGCTCGCCGTGGATACTTTGCTCCGCGCGTGTTACTTTGCGCCGCCCGCGGCGCGACCGTTTGAATTTAAACAGGTGTAGCTCGACCTTTATTATTCCACCCCCTTCGCCCGCAAACGGACCGTGTGCTGACGGGGGTGGGCTCACCCCCATCCGCCCGTACCGCGGGACGGGGAGCCCTGTGGCTAATATTAATGTATAAGACTCGTTCCCTCAACAAATTTAGAACAACTTGACAAATATTGTACATCCGCCGGGTGATTTATGGATTTTTGAACGGTGAACTGATTTGAATATATTTAAATGGAATAGCTGCGGCTAATTCTGGATATTTAGCGAAGCACGGCGAAATTGCAACGGGGCGCCTTTTCAAAACTGTTTACATTGCTCGTCGTGGCTTGAAACACGTTGCCGCGGGGGTCTGTATCGAAAAGACGTGCGCCGTGGCATGGCAATGATTCAATCTAATTATTATTAATTTATTGGTATAATAATGCGCGCAGCCACTTCCGTTTCCCGGAAATGAAGTCTGCCTCTTGTCCTCAATTCATCGGCGCTCTCTGAATCTATATATTGTTGCAATTTGCTTTGGAGACACGGGAAATCTTTATAGAATATTTAACGTTTCACCCAGCTACCGTTTGCCTTCCATTTTTCAGTGTTTCAGAACCTCCTGCCTTCTGTCAAGTAATTGAAGCCCAATTTTATTATTTTAATTGATCAAATATCCATGTTATTTTTGTTGCTAACATGTCAAGTTCTTTAACCCATCTATCACGGCGGCTCGAAAGAAACCGCGTCGTCCGAAAGGGGTCTCTCAGTTACCCCAAGCATTTCAAGCCTTGGAATTCTTCATAGATTTTTATTGATGTCTCGGCGCAGACTTAGCTCTGTTAGCATATATTACTCGTACATAACGACAATGATTATTATTAATATTCATTCTTTAGACTTTTTTAGAGAAATACAAAAAGTTAGTGACATGTAGGATTTATATTTGATCAAGACTTGGGGTACCCAAAATACCCCATCGGTACGGCTTAGAGATCTATCGTTTAACCCAGTTTATTTTAGTTTTACAGTTCCATTTTTGATATCTACGTCAATGCATCTCATTAACTCAATTATTTTATTTAGTGAATCGCGTCATAAAAGTTTGCTACCTTGCGTAGAACGCAACATACGTTCGTGGCTGATTAATTTCACGCGACGATCTAGTAATAATCGACAATACGCATTTTTCTGTAATTTTCTGCGACAAGCCAAAAACTTAGGGTCCCAAATAGACCCCATCGGCACGGCTAGGTTGCCATAATAGTCTTCTTCCGTTTAATGACAGTTTGCCTTCCATATTGCATTTTATTATTGATTGTAAAATAATGAACGATGGATTAAGTAGGCTATGGATTTTGTGGTGGTTAAGTTAGGTTATGGTACTTCACGATATCAAGAAGTTCTTGGTCCGTATTTTTTTCGTGAAAAGATAGATCACTACGTCATACCTTCTTTCGACAAGGTAGAGGATGGAAAAGCTATCAAAAGCTTTCTTGCGACAGTCCATATTGCAGGATAAGCAACAAAAATACTGCTGATAACCCTTTCTAAATGTCACATTAAGTTCTTTGTTTGTGCTTAATCCAGTATAAATAGGCTCTAATCACGTAGACCTCCATTTATATTACAAAGAACTTTATTTTTTCTTCTAGACATCATATAAACCACTTTGAGAATCGTCGGTATATAATTAGTCTTCTACGGAATCTCACCTGCTTTGTCTGTTTACTATGACTTTAGGGAATGTAATTCTTTAAGAGTATTTTGTTTCTGAGAAAAAAGTAACTAGATTTCTAATTTATGCCGCTGGAGTTATTTCTGTTTCGATCACTAAGCTGAAGACTTTTCTAAATTTCTTTCAATGAGGGATATTCTCCAGGCTTCCTGCGTTCTGTAGTTATTCCATCTTCTGTATACGTATATACATTAGTGGCCTTCTAACTCTGAGGCGGGTATTTGCCACCTGGAGGACACTACGCGATCTCCAGCAGAGACACGTTCGTCCAAATTCTGATGCCAGGGCTGTGACGGTCGTCTTCCAGGTTATTTAGGCTCTTAAAATACGGGTCAGGTCACCAACCATAAGCCCGGGAGCCGAGCTGTCTAAGCGGATTGTAACAATAACAATCAGACGAGGCTAGGGCCAATTCGTATTTAATTCTCCGGTATCACACACGTCACTGAATTGGCCTGGATAGCGGCCTGGCTTCTCTCATAGCTCAGTAGAATCTATAAAACCATGATTGTGCCAACCGCCATCGCCGCCACGTCCAATACCGATACGCGACAACACTCGATCTTCTGCCGAGGTTTTCCATTTTTATTTGTTTCGCAACCTAGAGCAGGGATGGCGAATATAGGTACCCGTGGGTCTGAAAGTAACCCGCGTGTAATATTATTTTTAGATATGATTGTAAAAGCATTAATTTAATAAAAAATAAAAAAGATTTTTAATTTGCTACTAATATCACTAGATGTCGCCACATCTTTAAAGAGCTAGAGTGTAATTAGGGTTATAATAGCGATAATTTTGCTTGTAAATTTTAATGTTAATAAAACTTGTAAAATCCTTATTATTATTGTTTTAATTACTCAACCTATGTGACCCGCCACATGGATTTAATAAAAAAAATATCAAGTTCGCCATCCCTGGCCTAGAGTACATATATGCCTATTTAATTTCATAGTAATATAAATATTTTTGTTAATGAGTGTTAAAACACTAAAACATATTACAGGTATTTTGTAAACATAGCCGTGCCATGGAGACTATTTGGAACTCCATATATCACAAACTTTTTGTATTTGTCTAAAAAGTCTAAAGAATAAATATAATAAATAATCATTGACCTTTATTGTTTGCAATTGCGAATAAAATAAAATCCATCAATATTCGCTTCTGTAGCCACAGGCGCAATGTTTTTACTCGTTCGCATCCGGCATAATTTACCTGTCCTCATTCTGCGGCGGGACATCTTCGAGTGCGCGTCATATTGATTAATAGAAAAATCCAAAATATCATGAATAACTATTTTTATTCTTAGATTAATCCATTTTTTTAAATGTCTAGATATTGATAAAGATTTCATCAATATCTTATTTTGAATTGCTTGGGGTCTATATGCCATTATAAATAAACCCTCTTGGGACGATGCCATTGGTTTCGAGCCGGCGTGACGGATCTGTTAATAAAGAGATGTTTATATTATCGTAAGTGTCTTATATGTAGCAGAACACTTTTAAATTTGTAGCTGGCTCTTTGTAAAAGAGGTTGTTTGTCCCTGCTCTATAATGTGTTACTGATGTAAGAAATGTTGATTACCTCTCTATCTATCACTAGATGTGCAGTACATTCAGTCTTCCATAAAATTTAAAGAACACTAAGAATTTTTAACACGTCTCGCTTTATTGATTCGATGGATTTCTATTTTTATTTGATAGAAAAACTTGGTTATTTCTTTTTATCGCATCGGCAAAATTTGTATTAAACATGTATTGCTTCGTCAATGCCGAATGAGATGTCCACGTCACCGGTTTTGAGATGGATATTTCCGTCGATTGAATGGATATTGCATATGCACACGTCACATGGTTTCAGCCGTGGTTCAGATATTTAGAATTCCATTCGACGTTCGATTCAAATGACATATTTGGAATGAACGATTCGCAAGATAATTTTGGAACACGCATTTCGAGCGCTTCGTCGAAATGGCGGTGGGATTTTGGACAATGCGAATTTTTATTAGTCGCAACAAGCATTCGAAAAAGACAAACTTTGTAATCAAGGCACATTAACCGAAGCGACTCTGGGGACAGGGAACTCGCCTTTTAATTTGCAATCATTATCGATGTTTCTGTCGGGGAGCCGTACCCACTGAACCCAAGACCCAGCATCCCCCTCGGCTCGGGGGCTTATGGTTACGGAACCAGGAGGGGCCAACCGTCTGTTTTTAAAATTATCATTTTATTTTGCATTCATCGAGAAAACATACTATTAATCAAAACTATAAAACATATAAAAAAATCTTAAAAATTTGTATAATGCTAAATTTAAAAAAAATCATGAGGAAATTAAAGATTTTTTAAATGCATGGCTTGGAATATTGCGATTATAAATCATTATGCATTAAGATTTATTTGCGTCATTTATCCGCTTTGACATAAAATTTTAATCAAAATCTAGATCATTTTTCTCAGAAGATATTTTTCTCATTTTTTTTTCCTGAAAACGATCAGATCGTCTGGCGACCTTGGCGCTATGATAACCCCCTCGACAATGCAAAACTGGCAATTTATCACCGGGAGATAAGCAAAAATTGAGTATCCCTTCCCGGTGGATGGGATAGGGGATGAGGCTCAGGGAGAAGGGAGTCCAGGTCCCTCTGCCCTTGCAGAGGGATGCTAATATTTTTATCCCTCGTAACGCTTTAGTGAGGGGCGAATAATTTACGAGTCACATTTCTTTTGTCGTTCTCCGTGATTCGCAGGAGATAAACGTGTAGGCGAATTGTTAATCATATTTTTTTTTTTTGGGAATTAAGGAGGCTTCATTATTAAGAGCGAAAAGCCAAGTCTTCGCCGCTCCGGGCTTGAATATAAATTATTGTAATGTTTCAACTTTTTCTTCGGACCGAAATGTGACCGTGAAAGGATTACGGTGTTGAAGAAAACATTTAATTCCATCCGTCTCAAGGGCAAAAATGCGCGATATTTTTTTTGTGATCCAATTTTAATTTCATATATGGTTGTTGGGGATGGATGGATAATGGTAAAAGTAGCCAAACGGATTTGTGTATCCACAGGCACATCAGTGGGAATTTAAGTCCTATTAATCATAATTAAAACAAATTGCTTTTATAGTAATGAAAGCATGTCAACTGCCGTGATAAGCCGGGCCGCTTAGTGAGCAGGCTGCCAGAAAAAAGTGCAGTGGCGGCTCGCCATGATGCTGTATAATTATTATTATTTTTTTTTATATGAAAACGACTCTTTCATTAGATGAATCGCATGCAATTAAAATTTTACTATGACTCTTTCCATTTATTTGGTAGACTCGTTTCACCAAAAACTGTGTAAAAAAATGGTTCATAGAAATATTTTAGATAAAAACTGTGTTATTTAATAAACATGTTTTAAAAAATAAAAAAATTACACAAAATAATAATAATTTTCAAGTATATGGCGCCTGTGTGCGCCGCACAATCAGACCATATGGACGGCGCGCCCCTGGGTGTGACCGAGACAAATTATGTTAGAAGCGGATGGCTACAAACCAAACCTAAGAAGCAAAAAAACAGGTATTGCAAAACTAAAATCATTAAATTGGATTTGTTTTTTGTGTTAGAAGTGGACGACAACAAAACAAACAGCGGACATTTCTAACCGGCATTAATAAAATGAATCCTGACTGAGATGACAACAAACATTTTTTTGTCGATTATAAGCAAGCGATTATTATATATATATAATAAATATATTTATTCATGGGTTTTTCAACTAATAAATATGATGCGTAAATGATAACGCTCTCGTCAGGGTCTCGCCGCAAATGTCGCTAGTACGTTTCACTCCCACTTGGCACATCGTACTAGATGCGAGCGAGAAAAAACATGGCAACAGAAGCGAATATTGTTATTTTTATATTTTTTCGCAATTGCAGACAATAAAGGACAATCATTATTTATAATATTTATTATTTAAGTCAAAACACAAATTGAGACAAAAACAAGAATGGATTAAAAATTTGCAGAAGCAATTAAGTTCAATTAAAACTATTATTATTAACGATAAATCCCTAGCCAATTATATTTTTTTATATGGATACTTTAACTTCTTCACAAGGCACGGGAACTTTTGAGCAACGTAAACCAAACGTAGACCAAAGTATCGTTTTTCCCAGACCATTGTAGAAGTTGCAGCGGTGATTAGTAGGAGAGAAGCTGTCGTAGTTCCTCAACATTCATAACTGGACCGTATTTAAAGATTCAGAATTTCCCTAATCATCTGTTTTAGCTCCAAAAAATTACTTACTCTTCAATGTCCAAATATTGTCATGACGCAAGAAAGGACCAACAGACCATGGCTCCTTCAATATTTTTAATCAGACACATTAAAGGTTAAAGGTTTCGATATGCTTGTTTCCAAAATAAGCGGCACCGCCCCTCAGTGGGCGCCAACCATTGGTCATTACTTTTTTAATAATTCAATAAAGTCTTAAATATCAAACGGCCTTTTTCGAGAATGTTTCTTTCCTGCTGTTGTTGTTGAGACATTATTTAATAATATAAAAAATGACAACAAACTGATTTATTCTCGCTAATATTTATTTGAAACATTTTTTAAATCGTTGCGCATTTAATTAACTACGTTTATAAATTGATTTGATTTTATTTTTTTTCAAATGTAAATTACGGGAAATAAACAACGTAAAAGCGGGTACTGAATGTATTAAAATGAAACGGGATTGTAAAAATTGAACGCAAATAGCGGGAAAACGTGGATTCCGGACACGTAAAAACGGAGTTTCACTGTATTTATTTTGCCGATGTACTAATTTTATAATTAACACTTTAACATACGCTTCCTGTTTCAGTCAACCGTTATCTACCGCATACGCCACGCTGGCGTCCTCGGCTATACGCAACTTTGCTTACAAAAAAAAACCTTTATATCAGGTTTTCCAAAAATGTGAGCCGCGGTGTCTTTATAAGGGCGCCGCGAAATATCCAATTAAACAATTCGGCAAATTTGTTTGAATTCTCAATTCTCGAAATTTTTGGGTTATCTTTTTGCGCTCGATTTTCTTAAGAAAGTCAACAATTCTGAAAAAAATCTCATGTATTGTATGACCAAATTGCGGGAGCAAATCATCCTTAGATGCGGGGCCAATTTCCTAAAAAATGCACTAAACAAGAGATTTCGTAAATTGAGCATAACTTTAAAACCAATCTACCGATTTTGATAAAAAAAATAAAAATAGATTCCCAATAATATTTAAAATTTGATAATAACCAAAATGTAATTTTAAGACAGGGGTAGTCAATCTTTTTATGCGCTAAAATCTAACTGTCCATAAAATATTCATAATCTAAAGTATGCGTAGATATTTTGGGAATTTTATTGCTTTCCAAATGTTTAGTTTTTAGCCTTTTCAAATTTTAGCGCATAAAAAGATCGACTGTCTTTTACTATATTTAATTTATTATATTTAATTTATTAATTGGTATTGTTTTATGTAATTATTTAATTATCACACGACGCCACTGGATTCGTTCTCCCCCTCGCCCTGTAGAATAATCTGTCGAGGCCGTGACTCACCCCGCAGTAGACAATGCGCGGCTGATGTATGATGGATTAAATAAATGGCATTTAGTTATTGCTAAATGGGCCTATTTTACTTGAGAGGGCTCGCGGTCTACGGGGACTCACCGTGACCAATCGGAAATAATGTGAGCGCCATACAGTGCTGCCAACAGAAAACGTCGAGATTTTTTTCCGCACGGCCTCCGCAAAGTTTTTCCAATCCTCTCGGCAATATGGTAGCGCCGGATGTTATTATTTAAGGGAAAGTTGTGTCCGAGCAACACATGGCAACACTTGATTCTTCCCACTTTTTTTCATGTTTGTCCAACAAGTTACTTTCTCCTTTAATTGAAGCGTCGCTTTCTCCGGGTCGCCGCAGTCCGTGGGGGCGGCAGTAGTTTTTCCCTGAAAGTTTTCCCCAAGTAATAAGTCCTTGTTATTCCATTAGCCTGGCACAGTATCAAAATTTTCCTCCCGCTTTCCGATATTTCTTTTACATTAAGAAGTGGGCGGCGACGGGGATGAATATTTACGATCCGACGTCGACACTAAGTAGACACAGGAAGACCTTAAAGTTGCGAATTCGCCCTGCCAAGATTAACGCCCTAACCTGGGATGTTCGCCATGTAAAATAAGCGCAAAATTTTACGCGCGTACTGAAAGACGTTTGTTTTTTTTTTTGTTGCGTTGCGTTTCTCGCACACATGCGTGCGAATGAATATACGTATATAAATTCTAGAGCATCGCCTGGGACTAATGGGTATTATCATTTAAATCGCAGCATCAAAAGTTTTCACTTACTTTAAAACTTGACTATAACAGCCGTTGACACAATATAATTATGCCGGGGAATGCAAGAAGTGTATAAGGAAATGCAAACCGACTATTATAATAAACTTTATATTTATTGTTGAAGTAAACTTAATCTACAGTTTTAATTAGCATATTATTATAATGGATAGAAATTAATACATATTAAAGAATACCTCAATATATTTTACATTACTATATTTTAATAATCGATTTTATGCAAAATTTGGAGTTCAAATTATTGGTTTTAATTTAAAAATCACTCATAAAGCTACAAATAACAGAAATATAGCGTATTTGGGTTAAACATATTAAGAATGAACTTAATTTTGATGCTTTTATTATTTTTGGAACATAAAGAACATATGATCAGACGTACTTTTATTCTGAAACTCTTTCGAGTTTCTTTACTACTCTGAAAAAAAATTATCCATGAACTATTCAAATATAAAAAAATAATTTATCCCTTTAGAGGGATTAAATTTAGATTTGATTTTTTCGATAGTGGGTCTATATTAACTCATTGCCTACGGGGGACGTGGATTCCACGTTAAAAGCGTCTTTGTATATGTCCGGGGCGCGCATATCACACGACACTACGCGTTTGATCGGCGTCTTTTATAAGAAAGAGTGTGTTTAGAAATTGCCGGCTTTTGTCGGTAATTGTTATAATGTTTAATATTTACTGCAAAATGAACATTTATTTATTTTTTTATGTTATAATCTTTTTTTATCGTGAACATTCTTACAGATGTAATATCGTAATTGTTATGTTTTATTTATGATGTTCCACAACATTTAGAGCAATAAAAACAACTGTTGTGAATAATAAAAAATATAGCCTATCCCAGTGACTCAACAGCTAATGGCCTTGAAATTTTATCCATCCAGCCTTTTATATAAATATTTAAAAGGCCATGTATAAACCATGTTTTATAAAAATTTCAATTCAGGCCGTTTCTTAACAGTTTGGTGACCCCTGCTATATGATATAAATTATTTTTTTCTCATTAACTATCCAGTAAATGTTGAAGTTCAAGTAGTTCAATTTTCGGCTGAATATGTGATTAATAAAAGAGTTATGATTTTTTTGTAAAAAACGACGTTTCACCAAATTTTGGGCAAATAGGCTCGCCCCCGCCTCAGCGCAAGTTTGGCCGCGATTTGCCCCGTAGGCAATGTGTTAATATAAGTTCTATATATCACAAACTTTTTGTATCTGTCTAAAAAGATTAGAGAATAAATATTATAAATAATCGTTATCCTTTATTGTCTGCAATTGCGAAAAAAAAATGAAAACTACGCTATACGCTGCTGTTACCATGCGTATTTTTCGCTCGCATCCGGTAATATATGCCGAGTGCGAGTGAAACGTGCAATGGTCACGTGTTGTGAGAGCTCAGTCTGCTCTAATCTAATCTAAAATCTGAATCTATAACTAATCTGAAACTGAAATTGAATTAAAAGGAATTTTTCAATTTTGTATTTGATTTTGAGACAAAATAGATTGTTTCAATTATAGACACTAAGTTTTTCGACCTTTTTTGACTAGATTTTTCGTATCCCTAGTTTAATCAATTTATTTGATTACAATAACTGTTAAAACAAACCAGGGGTCAGCAGCGCGGTGTCTGTGAAAGAATTCTAAAGTAAAGTCAAAATTATAAATTATATACTCCGAAAAACTGAATCTTAGAAATGGAATTCGTATGGAATTAAGATTGGTTAATTAAGATTTTGCCTTTTAACTGATTTATCAGTAAAAGTGACGTTGAAATGAAATTTAAAAAAGGGTATCCTACAGTAGATATTTCACTTATTTCAGATAATATATCAGCTTAATTATTGGCGCTGTCTAAACGAAGGGCTTAAATTTTAATCTAAAAAATCATCAAATTTTAAGTACTGAAAAATCGGCATTTAGCACAATTGGTGATGATACTTTGATTTATTCCGAGAAAATCATTGAAATTACTCAAAAAATCATTTAACCCTTTCCATTCTGTCAACTTTTAATCGAATCTATGAGTTGCTCTGATTATATTTTTTTTACAAATTTATCAAAACAGATATTCATTGGGAAAATGAATAAGAATCATTTATAGGGTTTGATTTGATATCTGATAAATAAAAGACATTTTTTTTTAATCTTTTGTGTCTTTAACGTAGTGGAAAAGAAAAAAAACCGTCCCAATTTTAAATCTTTATTTTCGACATGTTTTTGAGTGTCTTTCGATTCTTGTGTAAAGTTTTTTTTATTGGCTAATGTCTTTGGTGTCTCCATTTCGAATTATACAAAACACATTGAGTTATCATAGCCGGATTACCCCCATCGGGTTCAGCCCCCGCCCCACCCAAACTTTGCTTCTTCCCAAACATGTTTTCGGGAATCCGCTGCTGACAGCGTTTTCTTTGTGCTGAGATAAATAACTGAATAACTCACTCGCCACCGTCTACAAGTTAGCGGGCCCACCCCGGATAACTTCCACTTTTGCAAACACAAGTTTTGCAAACAAGTTTTTTGGATGCACTACTGCCTTCCTTTTATCTCGGGCTGCTTTTATCTCTGTCTCTATGACGAATGCGAACAGATACCTCACGACAATAAAAAAAAAGTTTCCGGGTTCAAGGATCGGAAGGTCGAACACTCCTGGTTGGATTCAGTTGCGGTGTTTTCACCCAAATTTATTATATACGTGTTTCCAAATCCAAAATTGAAATAATTAAAATCGTATTACGATTAGGGCCGTAATTACGCGAGGAGAAAGTTTCGCGCACCTTTCATCGTCACGTCCCCACTTGTTGTGTATTGTGTTCCAACAATACAAATTAATCATTTACACGTCCTGTGACCCTCAAACTTTTTTTGCTGACCCCTCAGTGTGGCGAGTCGCATTTCTGCGCCAGCTGCGGACCCAATTTGCGAATACAAAACGGGGGGCCCGTCACGTGCCAGGGCCTCCAGCAATCTGGGGGCGCCCTAATTAAAGAGCGTCGCCAGGGACGGCTCGTTATCATTTTTTATTGGCGTCCGTCTGGCACGTGCCGCCACTGACACCGCTCCCGAAACTTTCGAATTAATCAAATTACAACCGTCGAAACTTTTACTAATACCTGAGCTTCATATTACATATATTCGTTAATGATGTACATTCGATCATCCTAAAAAAAAATTGCGGTAATCATATGAAAATCATTTTACTAAAATTAAATTTTACAGTTTTGTAATTGTGTGTAATTCAAAACCGCATAAAAAAGGGTATCGATTGCATTGATACCCGGTTTTATTAATTATAAATTGTGTTAAAAGTAATGCAATATTGGCGAAAATTGTTTTATATTAGTTAAATCTATAAATCTGTTTTAGTTATTTTAGTTATTTAACAATATAGGATGAATGACTTGACACAAAAAACATACACCAATCCCTCGATTTACGCGGTAAATACGTTCCAAGAAACAAACGCGTAAATCGAAACCGCGTAAATCGAGACTTCAAGTTCATACAAAAATGATAGATAGGTTCCAGAAAATAAAAATTGAGACTTCGAGTTCATATAAAGTAAATCGAGACTTCGAGTTCATATAAAGTAAAAGGATAGGATTTCAGAAAACCGCGTAAAACGAGGCATAAAAAAAATACAATTTTATTAAGAAATAGATTTAATAAATCGACATTTAAATTTTATAATATCTCTAACGTATGAGGTATATTTAGAACTGATCAGGGATCCGGAGGTGACACTTCTAACAGTTATTTCGTTTTTTTTCAGTAGATTCATTCAGGTTATAAGTTTTTGCAAGAGATGCAAAACTTACAACAATATTTGACGTACTGCATAATGACCGCGTAAAAGTGAAACCGCGTAAAATGGGTACCGTGTAAATCGAGGGATTGGTTTACATCCGATTCCATTCAACCCTCCTATAGGGCTCTCTCTTCTATAGTGCTTCCTTCTAGATCAGGGGTGAGCAACCTTTTTTGTCAACGGGCCATTTACAAATCTAAAAATGTTGTGGGGGCCGCACGTTAGAAATTTATAATAATGCAAAAATTTAATAGAGAACTAAAATTATCTCTTTATCAACAAAATAAACCAAGTATATAAAATTACAGAAAAAAACACTCTTTTAATAGAAATATTATAAAAAAAACAGCGAAAGACATGTGAAAAACAATATTAATTTGATGATAAATTTGGCATTTCTTCTTTGTCATCAATTGGTCTATATTTGCAGATATAGACAACACAGCAACTCGTACGAAGCCTTCTAAAGTACATAATTTAATGTAGATCGGTGATCGCTTTTAATTATTTTCATTGCGGAAAATAATAGTTCGCAAACATAAGTACTTGGGACAATCGTGGGAATTTTTCTAAATTCATTTTGAAATTTATTTCTTGAATCAGCGTCGTTTTCTAAATCTATTAATTCCATTTGTAACTCATCTGTAACTGTTTCCACTTCTATATTAAATGGTGAAAAAAAAATGTTAAAACTAAGAGCGGTTTTTTTTTATTTAAATATGTTAAATCGCGACTCAAATTCCGTTATTAATTTTAGTAAATATTGGGCACATTTTCGGGTTTCTGAAGGAGTTTCTTGTCTTAAGTGTGCCAAATGTGACGGGTTGTTTAACAACAGATCGTTGTCATAAATTTCAGTTTTCTTTCAAAAGCATTAATTTTATCAAACATGTTGTGAATATACTGGCCTTTTCCCTGAAGTTCCACGTTTAAGTTATTCAAATGCTGTGTTACATCGACGAGAAAGGCAAAATCACACATCCATTCTTTATCTTCGAAATGGAGAAATGGATATTCTCTCATTTTCACAAACACTTGAATATCATTTTTTAAGGCTTATATCCTTTTAAGCATATCACCTCTATTCAACCTTTTAAGTTGTAAATTACATCACCATACTACTACTACTCAAATCATTAAAAATTCTTTAAATTGGCGGTGATTTAACGCTCGAGATTTGAGAAAATCAGTTTTATTATAGGCGAGGTGACATTGGCCATATTTATTTTTTTCCGCAAAGATTCTGTTGGTGAATTATGCAATGGTTAACAAATATTTCTTTCCCGGTTAAGTTTTTAGTAACATTAAATAACGTTCTATTTAGTTCTATATAGTTTTATAATTCATTATATAGGTCTTAATCTGTTGTAGTTCCTTTCATTGGAGTTTTTAAAATTTGTCAAAATGTAAAATCATTGGCGGGCCACATGCGGCCCGCGGGTTGCTCATCCCTGTTCTACAATAGATCGTCGTTTTCTACGGGCTATAGGAGGTTGACTTATCTAACTAGTTTAGAGGATTTTAACAGATTATAGTTACCTACACTGTTAAAAATGGCATGCATTATAAATTACTGTTATGGCTTGTAGGTAACATACATATTATTTCGATAATGTAGGTTAACAGCGACTGAGTTAAATTAATAGTCGGACAAATGCTCCACGAAAACTATGAATTCAGGGAATTCTTTATAACAGAGGCAGAGACCTATCTTGTGTGTAATATCATCTATCCTGTGTAATTATATAAATTTCAATCCAACTGAAATAATATTAAAATTAACCAGTATCGTGGTTTGACACTGGGAGATAATTAGTGTAAGAGACATATTCCCTTTGCATTTTTAGAATCTTTTTGTAATGCCATATATCCATCATAGTCAAATAAATAAATAAATAAATAATTTTCCAGTTCGCGATCGTTATGCGTTAGAGTTTACTGGTACGACGCACCGGTTCGTTATATCCACAGATGATACCGTTCCGTTTTATAAAAAAACACATTTTTTTAGGGACTAGCGACTATGAAATAAACCTTAAAATATTAAATATTATATTTATTCTGAAGAAATATATTCTTTAATTAATCACCAATAAATTCTAGTAAAAATATTATAAATAATTGTTTCCGAAAAATAATTAATTGTGAATTATATAGAATCATAAACACATCACCACTAGACCCTAAATAGCTTGTATATAAAGTAAAGATGTTAAAAATATAAAAATTATAAATACAATTTAAAAAAAATCACATATACCTCTTAAGCTGCCACCTTTTTCGTCAACGCTAGATATAGATATTTTACACTATTTTTAAAATACTCATATCGATAACATTTTTAGGGTCTCCGAGCCATCCTTATTCATTTATTATATTTAACCTTTTAATCGTCAAACCAATTATATGGATTGTTACCGTACGCCACCATTTTTAATCATAAACTTCAAATAAAATGGAACGGCTAAACATATCGACATTCTAACAATCACATTACCTTCAAAATATGTCTCTGCATTCATTTTCATTTAAAAAGATTATATTTATTCATAAATAAATTCGTAGTAGCGTTTGCCGTGGCGCTGGTGGTTAGACGGATTTCGCGTGCTTGCACGCCGTGGCGTCTGAACGGTTAATAAATGGTATTAAAATAATTATTTTTTTGTACATTCGCAGATATTGGAAAAACCAACTTTTCCTCAAAATTTTCCAATTAAAATTCATTCGCACAGAGATGCTTTCGTGGCGTGAGTATGCTTGGCAGCGTCCCTTTTTGACGCCAATTTTTCATTAGGGGTTGAAGGGTGGCCAACTTTCGAGTGTGACCGCATGGCGTGGAACCACTGACTGTTGTCAGTCTCCGACCGCACGCGCCCCCTGCCGCCCCCCCCCGTCGCAGGGAGGGGGCGGCCAGGGGTAAACATCGGCGGTCGGCGATAGCGAGCCGCTGACCACTGAAAAATGGACGGCGGTGAGTCGCTGACGCCGGACCAGGGCCGCCCAACCGGTAATTGATTTAGGCCCGCTCGCAGTTTAACAAGAAAAATTCCAATGTTGAATTGGGAATTAGCGCCGTGGCCGACAATCGATCACACGTGGCGGACCGTTCTCAAAACGACGCCGATAATTCTGTAATTGGACGCCGTGTAGCGGCGACGCCGATCCCAATTGGATAAATTGGCATCGACACGAGGGTGGGGGGATAGCTATACCGTTTTTTAACATGAAAATTTCGCATTGAATATCTAATTTTCTATTTGAAAACAATATATATAAAAATGATCACATTTTGTTCCATCATTCATCTAAATTTTTATTATTTTATTTTATATTATATATTTTTTGCTCCAATAAATAATTGTGACAATAAAAAAATTACATCTTATAAATCTAATCATCTAATTCATAATAATTTCGTCTCATTTGTGTTTAGCGATTGAATTATATGCGTTTATTTTTCGATAGCTTTAATATTTTTTTTCCAATCTAGTCACAATTATTATACTTACTACAAATGTGGAAAATCGTATAATTCCTCAACACATGCAATACCTCCACTTTTATGATATTATAACACTCATAGTACTAAAAATTCTTTATGGTCCTTGTTACAAAATTTATATTAAAAAATCATTTAGCTTTTCGTTGCACTGATTCATCCCTTTGGCATCGAACTAATAGGTATTATTTTTTTTCCTTCCCTCCTGAGAAAGCTGAACGTTTCTAATCATTTATGATGCATTGGATTTTTTATCATTCATCTCTAGTATTTTATGAAAATATCAGTAAATATTTAAACTGTCTGTCTTTTTTAGTTATTAATATTTTTTAAATCTTTAAATTTATTAATTATTTAATTTATCTATTAAAAATAAATTTAATTGTTATTTTTAAATTTAAATGAATTATTTCTATGATACACGTTTTTTTTTAATTATTTTAATTTGTTTAATTAAATTTAGTTAGCCCAACGCCTTTCTGGGTTTATTTTAAACCAGATGTCGTAGTAATTGCAGATTAAAGTCCTTGCTCCAGGATTCTATTATTGATGGTTTCATCAGATGATATTGTGTTTATTTAAATAAATAAATTAAAAATAATTTTATTATTAACAATGAAATAATGTAGTAATTTTTGTGGATTTTCCTAATTCGTATAGACATAATCTTTTGCCAGTGCTTCGACATCCACATTTCTTGGATTTTACTGATGACTAACTCCACCCTTTTATGTTTTCACTCATCTCTAATAGCCTTTTCAGTGAAGGGCCGTTTATTTTCTATATGTGAGATTATTTTCCGGGCATGTTTTAGGAGTGGTTTTATTTTTAGATACACCTAAGCATTTGTGAGTCAATTTTTTTTGACAATTTATAATAAACGATCATCTCTACATCAATCATTTAATACAATTTTAATATAAGTTTTAATCTAAGCATATTATTAATTGAATAAAATATTTAAGATCATTTCCTACCAGAGGTTGGCTGGCTTTATTATAATATTTTAATATTCCTAGAATTAAAACATAAAAAAATACGTGCGTCTGATAATGGAAAATCATCTAATGTTAGATAAAACTCGTGTTAGTATCTAAGTTATCTCGATACTGAACATATCCAAATATTGTCAAATAATTATTAATAGTTAAGAGAAAAGGTATCGAAATCTGAATAAATCTGACAAAAACGTTACTCTGATTTATTTAACTTCGTGTGGCGACTCGTGGGTAAAATATTTGGGGGTGCTGCGGAATATTACAAATATTTTAATCATATTTTATTTTAAATATTAAAAAAAATGAAATAAAAATACTAAATAATATTATTATTAATAATAAAATGACAAGCGGTGTCGCTCAAAGAGGCTGTGAATCAGTATGACTGCACCGAGTAGCAGCGCGACACCGCGTTTAGTTGCTAGATCACCCCTGCACTCCTCTACCGGTCCACGTTCATCCAATACACGTCGCTGGGAGCGCTGACGAGCAGGCAGCGTTCTTGCTCCACACTGCTTAACGTCTAATATAATAAATATAAATTATATTTATATTCTCGCATACATAATACATAAATAATAGATTTATAAGTATATATTTCCTCAATTTGTTTGGGGTTGCTGTAGCTCCTCCGCAGTGTATATGGACGAACCGCTTCTGTACTTTATATAGCATTTATTTTGCCGTGCTATAATCATTAAGAAGTAAACTTACAAATGTAGATTTTATTAATTTTGCAATGATAAATCTTCCTGAAGATATTTTATTGAAAGCTTTAATAAATTAATTATATTGATGTTACTACTGCTTCCAGAAGTGATTTTAGAATTGTTTTTATTATATATTATTATTATTATATATAAATAAAATAAATTAAACGTATGTTTACACGGCCTGGAACACACACGATCTATTAAACACACACGTGTACCCACACATAGCCGTGTACCGGTTGGCGAACCCTGATTAAACGTGTTCGCAGACGGCGGCGACGGTGAAAAGCACTGAAAAGTGAACATCGTTTACCGCAACATGAATAAATACACGTGGAAATGTTTCGCCACGTGCGGATTTCAAAAGCTGAAAATAAAATTTGTGCATGTCACCGCCTTTTTGTTTAGCCGTTACACATTTTTTTTCAGCCCGGCCAAAAAAAAAGAAAAGCCGCGCGAATTTTCCGCGAAAAATAAAAAAAAAAACAAATCCCAGTCATTATTTTTCGAATGCGAAAATAAACACGTCGTGAAACGAAAACACATCCCCGGGACCCCAAAGCTATCCTTAAGCTATCGATGTCTGGGTTAAAAGGACGTAACTTTTTCAATTAAACCTACCCCCGGACGGTGGATGGAACGAGACGGAGGGCATAGAGGGGGGTGGTCGTTAGGGACCCCCGGGTCCCCAGAGGTATCAAAAGTGCATCTTGAGGAAACCGGTAGCAATTCCGGCACAAAAGACCCCGGCGCTCTGATCCGATTTATCAATTATGGAACGGAAATGCTGCGGCATGGAGTTTCGCAGCTATGTGAGATTTTAACATTTTCAATTCAATACGTGTGGCATGCGAAACCCTCGAACAACACGGTTTCACACATCTTTTATTGACGAATCAAATACATTGGTTTATTTGATCTTTTTTCTTGAGAAAAAGTGTACACTTAGTAAAATTAGAGCATGGGAATATTTGATATTCCCCAAGGATCCAAAGCAGGACATTGAATAATCCGAGAGGACGACGGGACCGCGTTTGGTTAATGAAGACGAAGTGAAAAATTGTGGCTGATTAGCCCGAGTGGCTTCCGAGACAAAACCGCTTGTTAGAAGGCCGGATCGAGAAGTGGGGGTGGACAGGGACCGGGTGTGGGGGGTGGAGGATTTAAAAGTGTTTTTAGCCTCTCGGGGCAAACACGCCCTTGTCAAATGTGTTTTTATTTAATCTAGTGGGGGCCCTGCAAGCTAACAAGCAAAAAGCTTTCGCCGACAAAACAAATAAACTTTTAACCGCATTTCTTGAAACATTCCAATTTCTACGTTTTGGAGCCCGCGCATTTGAATTAAAGATGTACGTCTTCGGGGATGTGGGGGGCGAGATGAGAGGAGAGGAGGTGCGTATGGACGCCGATATAACTGTTGAGGGAATATGATCCGTATGTTTGTTTCCATTATTGTCTTTTTATCTAACTTATATCGGCAATAATATACTATTTTTCTTTAACATTGGTATAAAGAATAAGACAAAATATGATTAATATGTATGTATATATGAGATAGTATCATCTTGCGACTCTATAGACTAACGACACGCAGTATTCCCTGACGACACCCATTTATATACTGCCCGCACCCAGTTTTTTTTGTTATGTTCAGAAAGGTTATCTCTATGTAAAAAAAATATTTCAAAACTTCTCAAAGTGTGGTCTGCGTATCAATGAAATATAAATGATTTCCGGTAAAAGAACTGATTAAAAAAACCAATCAATGTGATAACTTTATGTATAATCATGAATAAAATATGCAAATTTATAAAAATAATTTACATTATAAATCAAAACATATGCAAAATTCAAACTTACTTTACGAAATATGTAAATCGTAAAATTCTATTTTTCAATTTTTATAATTATTTCTATTTTCTACCGGCAAAAAAAATATTTTCTATAAATATCATATTTATAGACAACACAGCAACATATTTTAGTGTAAAACGTGGGGAAAATAAATCCGTATAGTGTAATAACAGTACGAAGACTCGAAAACGCGTCCCCCGTACTTCTATGCTGGACCACGAGGACGCGTTTTCGAGTCCCCCGGACCGCAACGTGTCAAAAAATGAAAATGTGGCTCTGGAGAATGAAGATTCGTCTCCCATGGACATGCAATGTTATTTATTTGTCGTTATTTCGGATACGTAGTGAAAAAGTAAAAGACAGCATAAATAAGGTAGAAAAAAGATGATAAAATATTACTTTTTCAAATAAAAAAATGCGTTCGCTATAAAAATTCATATTAATCATCTTCATCGTCGATAATTTATGTTTGAAAAACTTGATCATGTGCTGATGGGGTATATTGGGTACCACAAGTAACTCTTTCAATATAAATTGTTACAAACTTTTAGTATTTGTCTATAATCATTGTCCGTTATTGTCAGCAATTGTGAAAAAAAAACTACAATATTCGCTGCTGTAGCCACGGGCGCGGTGGTTCTCGCTCGCACTCGGTACGATGCTGAGTGCGAATGACACGCATATGAAGAATTTCTTCAATATCTTGACTTGAAACGCTTGGCGTATCTGAGAGACCACCATCGAATGACGTAGTTGGTTTGGAGTCGTTTGATTAGCTACCACGATGCTACAGCTACTTCATCTAGGGTTAAAGTCATAATTAATAGAAGTAGCATATTTACGGTATTTTATCCTGTATTTATTTGATCTTCTTCTTGATGAAGACTTTGACAAACGTTAGAGATGAACAGCGAGGGGGCATCTCTTCCAAACCACAGTCGTAGATTATTTAGCTTGGACGCTCTTGGTCTTTCTTAAATCTTCCCTCGATGAATGAGTTGTAGTTTTATTTGAGAGAGGATTGATATGGAATATAGCTACCCAGGCCATCTGCGATATTTATGCAGACATCTTGAATCTTCGACAGTAAATAGTTTGAATGAGGTGAAAGTGGATAAATAGACAATCTTTACTTTTCCAAACCGTGGGACAGACGTATTGGCCCAAAACATTTTTTAGCAAATAAATTAAACCAAGTAATGTATTTTTTTAATTGAATGTCAAATCAAACCCTACAGATGCTTCTTGTACATTTTTCCAATGAATATCTCTTTTAATAAATTTGTTAAAAATATACCTCATAGATTCGATTCTCGATAGAATGGAAAGAGTTAAATCGATTATGCTACTTTAAACTCATTAGAAACAATCAAGGAAGTGTCAAAATATCTCGGTCGTCCATGGTCAACAGTGAAGTATACATTTTAAAAGCACAAAGAAAACTTTGGTGCTACGTAAATTTTCTTTAACGGTCTTAGCAACAATTTGTTTTATTATTACTGTCCAAATATGGAACAGTTTCTAGAAGGATTGTTACTGGGAATGAGAAGTGGGTTCTCTACGCCAATCTTCGCCACCAATCATTGACTGTAAAGGGCTCTTATCGAATATGTATAACTAAAATCTGGACTTTCTGTTACGACAGAGGTGTATTGTGATAAATTAGTAAAATTAAAGGAGATCCTGTTATAGAAAAAAACGATCAGTTCTAGGAAACAATCAAAGATCAAATCTCCAGAATAATTATGAAAGCAGCTAGTATTTAACTACTGTTGCATATTCGGATTATCGTCTTTTTAAGTCGATGGAACATTTGCTTCTAAATAAAAATAAATACAAATGCTGAACAAGTCGAAAATCACCTGGAGTCATATTCTAATTAAAAACCGCCAGGATTATACGAAATAGGTATTAAAAAAAATCTTATTCTGTGGGGGATGATCATAGATAACAAAGGAAAATATTATTATACAGTTTTTATTTAAATAAACAGTCGCAGTAATAAAAAATGACACTTCTTTCCGCTTTACCTAAGCTATAAGCTATTATGTCATAATTCTTAGAATAAATTATTATAATTGAATATTTTTTTGAGAGGGTCTCATGGGGGCTGATGACATAATCTCAAATAAAATCAATTTCAGCAGAGAGATGCTCTGTTTTCAGGTGAAAAATTTACAAATATTTTATGTTTTAAAATACGTCCATACACGTGTGTGTATGTGTGTACACATGAGCGGAGATTTGCCGTACGTGATCAGAGTTTTCATATTATTTCCTTTTTGATTCGCTTGCAACCGATATTTCACATTCGCTACATCCCCCCGGCATAAAGGCGCCCATACATTATCAACATGAGGGGTAGGGAAAACAACATATATTTTGAATTTGGGGCTGATGGACCCCCGATACTTACCTCGCGAAGACGTATCGGTCTAGCCGTGGGCACCGTGCCACCAAAACAAGTTTGCCGGGGATAAATTTAAAACCGGCGCTCGAGTTATAAATTTTGGCGGCAATTCGATTACTAGATTTTATTCGGCATGAACAGCCCTCGTGTGTTTGGGCCCTGTAAATAAGGCTAACGAATGTCCGGGCCAGCGCCGGAGACTGGATAATGCAATATTTTCTCGGAGCCCCTCTCTATCTGGCCTTTCTCTCTCACTGCTCGGGAGAAATGCAGTGGGCCAACGGGTTAATCGGCTGAACCCCTCAACCTGATGGTTTTATGGTATCGGTATGAGATGGAAATTTATTCAAGACGTACTTTTATGATTCATACGGACCTGAGTATTTCGACGCACACAAAGATATGTGCGCACAATATCAATACTAATATCATCCCTATACCTGAATAAATTTTTCTTGAGTAATAAAATGAAATTGATATTTTTCATAAATAAGATTCCCATACACACATCAGCGCTGCATCTCACCCCTGATATTAACCCACCCTCGGATTAGACGAGTTTGACCCTGACCACCCCCTATCGTTAAAATTGAAGGCTTTTAGGGATGTTGTACACGGTCACAGAAATGTCAGGTCAATACAGGATATTTACGGCTTATTTATGATTCGATGGAGATTATTTTTTGTATTTTTGTGCATGCGAAAATCTTATTATCCTGAGGGAAAATAAAAAAAAGTCGGCCGGTGAGCGAGCTGTTCACCCTCGGCCTTTCTCCCCGGGGCCATCCATTTCGGTCTGGCTGCTTGATTAGATAAGTAATCTAAATGCCAGAAGTGTTGTGGGCAGCCCTGGTCTCCCCCAGGGCATCCAGGCTCCCCGTCCAGGGCTGCCACCCACCCCGGCTAATAATCTGTGCGACGCGTCCTGACGCCGCCGAGTCGCCTCCTGCATATAAATCCTGGGATGCAGCTGCAGCGGCGGTACGTCTTGGTTATTAAATTGTGGATTCTGCAACGGTGGAAAATCATGATGGCAAGTAAATACGGTTAGCACTAGCAAAAATGTTGAAAACCCCCGAGGTACATATTCATAGAGCAATCTACTTAAATAATACAGCACTTATACACGGTTACTTTTTCATCTCGCTGTGCCAACATCCGCGAGCATAACTAGGGTACGCAGGGAAGCCACCAGGGAGCTGTGCACTAAGAAACGGGATTAATTAGTATGCCCGTCGAAGTGAAAGCGAACAGAAACTTTCGCGGACAAATATAAAAATAAACTTTCCCCGTATTAACATGTCGAGGTACAATAATGCGATGGGATGGGGCGAACGGACGGGAGATGGAAAAAAATAAGAAGAGGGAACGAACTACCCAATATATTTAAGTGCTCGGATTCAAAACATCTCCGTAATTTATTGAGCGTTAGTTTGATAACGATTTTACTTTACACGCTCTGATGCTGTTATAATGAAATAAGGCCCGGGGATTGTTTTTCCGGCGCGTGCCCATTTCCGGTAATTGCCCATTACGCGAAAATTCGGAACGCTCCTTTGCGGAATTCGCAAACGGTCTTGCGGCACTGCGACGAGTGCACTTTAATTCTTTGACGTTACGTGATTTATCCCCGGACGCATTTCCATATTTCACGACCGGCGACCGTGAATATGATAATGTAACACAAGCAGTGCAAATTTGTCCAGGTTTAATTGGATGTCCGCGAGAGCAAACATGCCGCTGTTATGATTGCCCGACACCGTATTATATCAAATTTGCATATGTCCACATAGGTGGGGAAGCCCAGGTGGTGTTGACTGTTTAGCCGCCGCGTGTTTGCGGAGGCACGCCGAGATAAGGGACCGTGGCCGTTAAACGGCTCGGACGAGGGTAGCGCGGGTAGCGCTCGCCAGCGCCATCGAGGTCACCCCAATCGAGCTGATAGATAACGCGTCTGCAGAGGAACTCGCAATGGAATTCTTATTCCTGCATTGTTTGATCCCTCAGAGGTAAAGATCGAAGATTCTTCCGGGTCTATCTTAGAGAGTATTGAACCCTAAGGTCGTGCGAACAGACTCCGATTCGCACAGGCGTCACTATGAATGGATTGCTTCGAAGATCTCCGTGTGTCAGCTTTCCGGAGGAGTCATGTATTAAAACTGCGGCTAACACTTAGGAATAATCCTTAAAATACATGCACATATGTCAAGGACGAATCCCGGTGCTACTTTGGACTTGAAAAGCATCTAGGGTCGAGATTTCTCTCAATGAAGACTAAAGTCAAGCTCTACATGACCCTCATCAGGATATGCATTTGAATATTGGGCTTTGATAAAACAAGAAGAGCGACAACTGGATATCCTGGAGAGGAGAATTCTGAGACGCATATTTGGAGCCGTATTCGACGACGGGGAGTGACGTGTCCGAAGCAGCGAGGAGCTATACCTACTATACCAGAATATCACAGCTGTCGTCAGGGCGGTCAGCGGGATAGTCAACCACCGAAAAAGTGTATGGTTAACAAACCTTCTTATCCCCAGAAAAAAGGAAGGCTGAGGTGATTGGACTGTGTACAGAAGGATACTGCATCTATGAAACTTACCGCAAGATGGAGCGACATGGCGACATACCAAATAAAATAAAGAAGGTTGTCGGATGAGGCCAGGACTCTACAATAGGGCTGTAGCGCTTAAGATGAATGATGCTGAATCCTTTGTTAAGGGGGCGCGACAGTAGTACCGAAAAGGTATCCCACCGCTGCCACCAAATGTTAAGGGGGCGCGACAGTAGTACCGAAAAGGTATCCCACCGCTGCCACTAAATGTTAAGGGGGCGCGATAGTAGTCCAATAAATGGAACCTGTCGCTGCCTCCAATGTTATACAGCACCTGAGCTCAAGTGTATCAAAAGGTATATCGACTGCTGGCGCTAAAACGTCTGGATCGTCCGGCAGTTGACGATCGCGCTTCGAAGATCGAGACAGCCTGCTCACGCTTTGTTTGTAGATGATGTTTGGCGAAGAATCTCTGCGGTACGTCAGTCTGATGATAGGTGATGAAAGGATCCTAGAGACGTAACTCCGATACGACGATTACGAAGATCCCAGACGTATCTCCGGTACGATGATGATGAGGATCCCAGAGACGTATCTCTGGTACGAGATAATGATGAAGATCCCGAGACGCATCCCCTGGGTACGAGAGAAATCACGGAGGATGTGGTTTAATGGGCGCGAGCCAATGTATGATGGATGCGTCCATAATGGGACATATTTATACCCGGTCCTGAGAGTCACGTGACGATGACGTCGCCGACTTTTAGCGGCAACCGCTCGAGAATATCGAGAGCCCAGAAATGATACGGACGGGACTATGCCGGTTTATAACACCTTGATAGGAATCTAGAAATGCTTACCGATATCTAATAAGCTCTAGACTAGACGTGAGCAACCCGCGGACCGCGGGCCGCATTCGGCCCGTAAAAAACCCGATCAGACCGTAAATTAAATACGAAATGGCCCTAACCTCGTCTGATTTTTATTGTAGTAATCCACGCGTGACAGCTCGGCTCCCGGGCTCATGGGTGGCGACCTGACCCGTATTCGAAGAGCTAAGATAACATGGAGATCGTCCATCACAGTCATGACATCACGGTTGAGACGGAGGTATCCTCCAGGTGGCAAAGACCCGCATCAGGGTTATAAGGTCACGTATTACTATACTTACTAATACTTACTCGAGTATACTGCACATCATCCACGGCGGTCTTTCCGGTCTTACTTCCGATCGATCTGCCTAGGCTCGATTATCTGGTTAGGCTCCCGAGCCAAATCTGCCTTGGTGAGCTCGTCAGTTCTCTCCTCTCTCCCACACGTGATGAAGTATCAGATAAAATTCTCTTGCGAGTACCGACAATGAATGCAGTCTTTGAGGCATGGCAGTAGAGATAGGACACAGTTGGAGCCGGCCTTATTGGGTGCAAATTCTTCCCTAACGTGTCACGATGGCTGGAAATGGACTAGAACCATCCAAACCATTTCATCTCACAATTTATCACTGGCCACGGCACCTTGACGCCAGTTGCAACTTCTATAAAGGTCCAGAACAAACATCGAAACATGTATTGTATATATTCTGGGATCCCCGAACCTAAATTCAGACAAAGAAGAGATATTCAACGTAGTCAGAAAAGCCTCAGGGCCAATCGGTCACGATGACCTAGCTGTTAGTCCACGGGGCGTTCTGTCGCCGTTCCATTTGCAAATATTGCAGAGCAACGACAGCTTTTTTCTTTCCAACCACCGGTTACCTTCTACTTTTTCCTCCATAACGATCTGCAGAAAGCGACACGTTGGTCCATGCATGATATTAAAAGTTACTAAATCCAATTTTTATTTTTAATATCCAATCTAATTAATTAAATCTATTTTTTTTCGTATAAAACAGTCCATAAAGGTTAAGCAAAGGTCTTCAATAACATTAAAAGACAAAACTTAATGAAATGTTATTTGTCAAAGGGGACGAGCTCCCGGACACGCACATAGACCACATTGCGGCATGTGGTCCTAATTTAATCATCAGTCTCATCAGATGACAAGGAGGCCGACTGGAGGGGGTGCTTCAGCATTTCCAGACGACTGGTATTCATTAGAGGCTGGGGGAGCGGCTAGCGACGATGAGTAATGTGGGAAGACGGACCGCCAATTGACGCTCCAGTCTATTCATTGGGCCCAAGAAATGTTATATGACGGGGCAATTCAGATTAATGGGCCTAGTTACGGCCGGGATTCAATGGATACGTCGTATTTTATAAAATTGGATACAAAAGTGTTCAGCGAGTTCATCGCGGGGATCCGTCATAAGTCTTCCTGTCGCCGTCGGTGCTCGCTGTTAAGATTGCAGGTGGGAGACGGGGGGCGGGATCCCATCCCACCTGATGTAGTCGAGGGCCCCATTTTCCGGGCTCCCCTTATTCCCGCCGCCTCGACACTCACTTGGTTGAATACAAACATGTGTATTTTGCATTTTACGATATCGCATTTTCAATGCCAGCCAGATTTATGGTGAGCATTTGTATCTTTTTTGGCGAAAAATTTATTTTCACCATCTTCTTCTCGGCGTGATGAATGGACCGATCGATGGCAACGAAGCATTTAGTTGAAGCGTCGCCGTCGCGACGTAATTTATTGAGACGTATCGCGTTCGATACACCGTTCACAGTTCCGCGACTTGTGACGCGTGGTCACCCTCGCGCTTTGGAAATCCAATACCATTTTTTATGCACGCTGCTTATGCCAACATTTGAACGCTTTCCGTCTCTTTATAAAATATTAATACACACATTTCCATAATTCCTGTTGGAGGATGCCATCTCTGGAGGAAGCCAGGGGACATGTGTACCAACAGCGGCGGAGGAAACGAAACCAGACCGCGTAAATAACGGCAAGGGTAGTTGAATACAGAATACTTTCGAAACCCCTCCGCTCCATTGTGTTACCTACCCCATGGACGTCAAAAGTACAATGGAAACTATTCTTTATTGCATGGGGTAAGGAGACACTGAATAAACACCAATCTTTCAGAATAATTCCGCGGCTGAAATTACCTGAATAATTGGAAAATAAAACGTTTACATTTTTCCGAAGATTTTTCACGACAATGTTCTGTATTAAAATAAAATACTTTATATAATAAGTTACCAGAGTACAAATTATTTTATTTTATCTCTATTATATCTTAAAGCCAAAAATAATAATAATTATTATTATAAATTAAATTTTATTGTTAGTGATATAAAATCTAATCCAGGAACTTTTGAAGGGCGTTTTACACAATATATGTAATTTTTAAACCACTTTAAAGTTTATAGGGCAAATTATAAGATAAAATAATGTTACTATTAGTTCTTGAGATTTAATTCGGGTAATCGGCAATAATCTGCTAAAAAACTTAATTGGAATTAGATTTTCGTTATCATAAAATTTATTCCAAAAGTTTGCATCCCCATATTTCATAGTGTAGGACAGGGATGACGAACGAGTACTCCGCGGGTTAATTTAATAAAAAAATAAAATGATTTTTAATTTGCTACTAATATCACTAGATGTCG